>JAXIVD010007350.1:0-20403 GCA_036785275.1 Cancer borealis
ATGAATGGTTAATGAAAACTTGTTTTGATAAAAATCCATTTGCTCTCAGATCTTGTCTCAGTGGGCAGTACTAAACAATTATTATAAGATGCTCCAGAGAACATATGAAGAAAACTTGAAGATAGTTGCAGACTAGTGAATATTGTGCTCTGTGATTTGAAATGAAGTAAATTTTTCCGTGAAAGTAATATTAAAAGTTTTGTAAGGATGGTAGAGAAATTTGGAGTTGTTGGCATGATATGAAGGGAATTAATTTAGAAGCATATTAACATTGCAAGTAAGGTGAGTTTTGGGGAGAAAATTATGCCTAGTATACAAAGGCGTGATTGGTAATTAGAGAGTTGTAGATATTCTGGAAATCTTTTTGAAAAATTAGTTGAGTTTTAGCTAGGAGAAGAAAAAGATTGGAATATATGAATTCAATTGAAAGTGCATAAGCAACAAATCAGTGTGTCATTATGCTACTAGTAAACTAGCTGATGCAGGGAGAGTTGATGATGTGTCTTCTACTATTCAAAAACCTTCAACACTACAATGAAGTGAGGCGGTGCTTAAATTGCCTAACGCAATGCATACTGAGCCTGGGAAAAGGGGATAACTTTTTGGAAGCCTCCTCAATATTAGGATATTAAATGCTAACTACATAACTCTAACACCAATAGTACACATAGTTGTAAGGAGTTTAAAGAAATGAGCAATATTGATAAAATTGAGGAAGTTCAGTGCAAGTGTATCTGTTTCAGTTGTCTAAAGAGATATCATATATGTAAAAAGTGTTAGTTAAGAAAAGCTTGTAATGTTGCCTTTGTGAACAGAGGTGTGGCAAATATTACCTTCTCGTACTTTATGATGCTTCTGCTTCAAATGGCATTGTCATGGAAGTCTGAAAACAGGATAGGAGAAAGGGTTGAGACATGATATGAGACGGGTTGATGTTGAGTAGAGTATATTGAAGTGATTGCACCATGCCTCTCAATACGCTTTGGGATCTCAAAAGTAACATAACATTGGTAAAAATTTAACACAGCATCCTGACTGAGCTTAACAGGCAATGAGGAAACTCTGTCATCAATGACTAAGACTAAGGTTGGCACGAAAACTGAAACTGAAAACTGAACGGCTGCGTAGTCGGGATTGTACTGTTCCTATGATGGACTTTGATGAGAAAATTTGGCATGTAACTGCTTATGAAATTCAAAATATAACTTCAGCTATTGATAAAGTGAGCTTGACCAAAGGAACAGAGTTATTTGGAAATATCACAATTACTGACAGGCCAGAAGTTGACAATTACTTACCGTTAAGCACAGATTGGTATAATTTCATGTCTCAAGTTATATAATCTATAGGTGACCTGCAGTTTTTGCATGATGTGTTTGGTTATTGCATTCGCATCTAGTCGGATTTGAATCACAAAGGAAAAGTGTTTTCCAACGTCAGGGTTAATCATGTCACTTGTTCTATAAAGTCTAAGGATATAAGCGTGGAAATTGCGTCAAAGTTTAATTTCAGCCTTGATTTTTTTTCCTTTAATCTAGAGAATGAAAATGCACCTCATGCATGATAGGAGACAAAAATATAGTATTATAGAAGAGACAGAGAGAGAGAGAGAGAGTTGGTAATGATTAGCACAAGATTGGAGTATGATCCAGATGAGAAATGTTACACTGTTAGATAGCCATGGATTAAAAAATCTAAGGAATAATCCAATAACGTATGTGTGTCTGTTGTTCAGTTGAAGTCAACTGAAGGGAAACTCAGTAAATTGTAGTCTCAATACTCTGGTGTATATGATGACCAAATTCTGACTAGGGTGAAGAGAGGGATTGACGAAAAATTATCTGTTAAAGGAATTAATATGAAGCGTCAGTACATTATAGTCATCATGATGAGGTTCTACAACCAACTCTTGTTCAACTCCGCTCAGTGTTATGTTCAACTCCTCAGCTTCCTTCAGGAGTCGCAGATTGAAGGGTTATTAGGATAAAGCCCCAAATATAAAAAGAAAAAACAGTTTATTTGGTATCGTGATCAGATTTCGCCTGGGAAAAAGTTTAATTACTGGAAAAAATCTCTAAACTGTATAACTTTGTAAAACTGTAAACCTTGGATCAACATACCAACAAGAAAACAGCGGAAATATATGAAGCAAATTTTCCCGAAGTTCAAGATATCGTAATCAGGAACTCGTATATGGATAACAATGTACAAAGTTGTGACGATGTACATACAACCCAACAACTGATCAAGAATATCCATCTAGTTTTAGGTGAGGAAGGCTTTAAAACCAGGCATTGGATCATACCATGCAATGAAAACTGAAATGTAAATTTGAATTTCCTTGATAGTCATGAGGAAAAGATTCTTGGCCTAAGTTGAGATCTTAATGAGAATAGATTTAGGTACAAGGTAAAGCGAATTTTTTCGAAGAGGTTCAGGAATTTGTGAGAAGGTTCTTGCCTGACTAAATCAAATTTGGAAAGCGGAATACCGGGTATTATTGGAATCCTTTTACATTGATTCCTTAGCTGTTAAGAAATTATATTATCATGAGTAAGAAGAGCACTTGTGATGCATTGCCAGACAAGTTAAGGGATAAATGGTATAATTTCTTTCATTAAATGGATGAATTTGAAAGTTTAACATTTGACAGAGGTGTCTGATCATGCTGTGGTAGATCCTATGCTTGTAATTTTTTTTTCAGATGGTAGTTCACTTGCATGTGTTGCTTGTGTAAATGTCAGATGAGAGTTAGTTAACGGGCACTAAGAGACACGCTTGATCATGGCCAAAAACAGAATAGCTCCTGTCAAGCCAATCACTATACTTAGCTTAGAGTTGTGTGGCGCAGTGTTTTTTGGTGTGTGCATCTCACCATTCAGAACGAAACTTATTGAAAGTTTCATATCTTTCATCCACATAGTCGACTCATCCATAGTTAGAACCCAAATTCCAAAGATGTGTTACTGGTTTAGCACATTTGTGGCCAATAGAGTAGCAGTATTACAGTGCAGTATTACAGGTTCTACGAAAGGACCAGATTTTCTTTCTGATAGGATCTGCTAATGGCCAATCAGTAAATGTTGCATTGAAGAGCTACCTGACACAACATTTTTCGCCTTTACATGTGTATCGAGAAATAAACAGAAGACCGATCCTGGGCTTATTAGAATATATAGATAAGTCTTTTAAAGCTGCTCTGCGCCAACACTAACTGGATTAGAGAAGTAGAAAAGTATCTCATCCGAAAAGAGCAGAAAGCTTTACAGCCTGACTTGAAACGATCCTATGAAGACAAGGACCTGGTAAGGACAGTGAAGATATCATTGTAATTGGTGAAAGAATGTCCTAGTGGCTTAAAGAAAATTCAACTCAAGAATCTGATATTCTCATGCCTTCTACCAGTCAGGCTGTGAAGCTGTACATTAAACATCTACATGAGATCAGTAAGGAGGGATTGCAGAGCACGTTGACCAAGTTGCAAGGCAAGTTCTGAGTTCACGCTGCCCGACGGTTAATTAAGACTGTTAAGAGGCAGAATGTTGTCTGTAGAAGGTCAGAAATAGTTGTTGCTGGTCAGAGGATGAGCCAAGTGTGCTCTGAGAGCCTTGAACTTGCATCCACCAATTGATTACGTCTCATTATACTTGCTTGAACCTTTTGCAATCCGGGACACTGTTAAAATGAAAGCTGCAACGTGCAATGTATCTCGACTTAGCTGATAATAATAACACTCAAAGGTTTCTGACTACTTTAAGATAATTCGTATCTTTGAGAGGACATCCTAATACACTACATTCAGATTCAGATAGTCAGTTGGTGGTAGTGAGTAAGGAGCTGAAAAACATAAGGCAAACCTGGGATATCACAGAAATTATGAAATCTAGTCATAACAAGAGTATCACTTGGGTATTCAGTGTATTTGTAAAGGCTCCTAGGCAGAATGGCTGTAGTAAAGCCTTAATCAGATCACCTAAACGACGTCATGTATTTGTAATTGGATATTCAAAACTAAACTGACTTTTGGAGAATTACAAACAGGATTATTTGAAACAGCAAATCTTCTGTTTTAAACCAATTGGCATAAAATTGGGTATTGATGCTGAGATGGGTTCATGCTCATACTCAAATTATTTGTTTTGTATTAGGTACAACTACTAATAAAGTACCAATTGCTCAAATTATAGTGGAACAATATGGTAGCAAATGTACTAGGTTTATGTCCATTGATCATATTGTTTTGGGAAAAAATGGCAACGGGACTAATTTCCTGCCCTTATCATTGGACAAAAGTGGCACGTCGAAGGGAAACCATCCCATCTTATGACATAATCTTTCTCCGTGACACTTAGAGGGCAATGGAAATATGATTAAACTGGGGAAGTTAGAGAAGTTAATGTACAGCGTGAAAATAAAAAACAAAGAAACACGTACAAGGATCAAGATGACGTGTGTTAGTACATCGGTGCATAAGTTGGTTGTGATATTACCAGTAGAGAAAATTACTGAATTTGTGAGGATAATTGTTGCATCAATGACGATATTATGTTGCATATTTTTTCGGGAGAAATAGTTGCTTTCCCCAACCCATGTTGCTCGACGATTCCGCTTACATTTTGTCTATCAGTATGTATATATTCTACATATTTGTGTAATGTATTACTGAATATTCATTTCTATGTTTTTGTAATATTAGTTTCATTAGGATTAGTGTTTAGGGAAATGAAGTCAAGACTATATCCTTGTGGGTTGTTGTGACGTGACCATCCTGTGGTGAGGAGACTCTGCCGTAGTGATACACTTGACATGCTGTAACCAACCAAAAATTGTTTGAATGCATTTGGAACCTTTGTTGTGTTGTGAAAGGTGGTGTTATGAATGGTCAGATCACATTGTGGAACACCAGTGACAGTAGGTACCGTGTAACCTACTGTCTTGTTAATGTGCATGTCATATTCAAGAAATATGGAAATTAGCTGAATTCATACATGTCCATCATGGTCATTACATATAGTTTACAATGTGGCTTTTGAGTAACATTTGTATCTGAAATTAGGTAGTGGCTGCCTCGTGATATTATGAAATGTTAAATTTACAGATTGAAACACTGCGACAATAAAGTTACAGCATCGTGGCCTAACTTTCACTGTTAATCCTACATCAACCCAGGGAGGGTAACATAAGGCAGGGCACACACACACACACACACACACACACACACTTAAAAAGGAGAGATAACATAAAAAAAAATTTGCCGGAGGAAAATGTTACATACTGACTTCTGATAAAGATGATTGGAGAAGGTTGAGAGAGGTCCTTGTCCTGCTGTGGATTTGTGATCGGATTTGGATCGCCGAGACAGCTGGTGTGGGCAGAGTTAGAGCAGCGTAGAGTGATGCAGCTAATCACTACTTTGTTCTCTCTCTCTCTCTCTCTCTCTCTCTCTCTCTCTCTCTCTTCTTTTTTTTTTCTCTCATATCACCCTTATGCCAGGACTGAAATGAAGGATTCCCGGAGTAAAGTGAAGCAGGTATTGTTCAGACTACAATGCCTTCTATGTTACACCGGAACCAAAAATAAGTGTCGTGTTTTTCTGTCAAGATGATGCTCGAGGTGATCAGTCCTGAATACGTGACGGTCTCTCCTTCCCTTCTGGCATGATTAGTATTTCTCATTTTTCCTTTCCTTGTTTAGTTTCCATCCGCCCTTATGAAGCCTTAAAAATACCTACCAATCCTGCCGTAAGACATCTACGCATACACACACCTTTGGAGAGAGTTCATTTCTGCGCATAAACGTTCGTCATTTGTTACATTCTCTTAGAGGGAATATTTAATGTTTTTTCATGTATTGAAGTAATTAATATGCTATCACCTTTGATTTTTTTTTATGAGGAAAATTTTTATTTCACACATACGAAGTAATAATGTGAAAATCATTTTATGTGAGGAAATGTCAGGAAATAACTGGCAAGGTTTATACCGCTGCCAGGACGCTAGAAACAAGTAATAATTCCTTTCCATCTTCAGCCATCACACACACACACACACACACACACACACACACACACACACACACACACACACACACACACACACATACACACACACACACACACACACACACACACACACACACACACACACACACACACACACACACCACCGCCCCCCTTAAGCCGGCCACACACGTGCAGTTTTAACGGACAGTTATAACTGTTCAGTTATAACTGTCAGTTAAAACTGCACGTGTGTGGGTATCTCAGTTGCTCATTTCGTCAGTTCAACAAAACTGTACAGTTAAACTGAGACAAATACAATGTTCCATATTTTTAACTGAAAGGAGTAACTGAACTGAGCGTGTGTGGGGATTCGTAACTGTACAGTTCTCAACTTCTCATTTCTACAGGTGGTAGCGGTGAGTGCAGTTTGTTGAGATGGCACGTAAACAAAACCAAGTGATTGTTGAATTCATTGAACTCTATCGATCTGAACCTTGCCTGTGGCAAGTTAAAAGTGAAGAATATCATGACCGCACAAAGAAAGATGTTGCCTATAGCAAATTAGTAAAGAAGTTGGAGGAACTTGAGCCTGGTGCAACTTTTGGTACACTGTTTCAGTCATGCGCAAATAATTGAGAAAATCAATTGGTTCTTCACTTAATTCCTTTAATAATTTAATATCAGAACATTGATTTCGCCTTAGTAACCACTTTTTGCACCACTGTTTACGCTTTTTAGTTTTCTTTTTTCTATTTGTTTGTAGCATTACAAAGAATACACCGAGAGCGGCAAGATCGTACTCCTCGGAATCCATAGTAAAAACTGAGGGATTGAACTGTGTGTGTGTGTGCATTTCATTTTTAACTGACGTCAGTTTAAACTGTGTCAGTTATAACTGAACAGTCATAACTGTCACTTAAAACTGCACGTGTGTGGCCGGCCTTATACACACACAAACGAATACAAAATTCAAAATAATTTTTATACACAATCCCCCCACATACCATCGCTAATAGGGGACAAAGAGTGTAAAGGTTAGACAAAAGTTGGAAAGGGTGATATCGTTGCAGAAATGCATTATCAGCCTCTCTTGGTGGGTAGACTCGCCCCCGGAGCGTCCCATTACGGTGAGGCATAATGGGGTCGTTGCCTTGATTGTCCACCAATGGCCACGTTTCAAAATTCTTACGTAATATGCTTTTTTTTCTACCGGGAGTTTTTGTTTTTATTTCAGCTAAGAAGAGATAATGAGGTTTAATGGAGGAGAGATGGTGTTCCACAGATTGGAAATAAGATCTAAGGCCACGAATGTTGCAAAAATCAATAGAAAAGGTATTTGATGAAGTGTCAAGACACCCAAGGTCATCAGCTGAGGGGCAATCCGACCTGAGGACATGTGTGTGTAGTCCCCTCCACAGATGGAGACTCCGAGGCTGGATGTGGTGAGGCCATTATACAAAAAATTTGAGTTGAAGAGTGTAAAAGTGTAAAGTGCCTGTAGTGTTATGTAAGTGATACTAGAAGGTTTTTTTTAGAGGACAGGCTGCAGTTGCTCTCTTGTGTAAATGAGACGCTAAGAGAACCGGGAAGAGAGGACACGGGGAATCACTAAGTCTGCAGCACCACCTACATCCCCGTAAGTACCTCTCCTGGAGTATTTCACCGGACGGCAGGTGTCTACTGCCTATTCCATATAATTGCTTTAAATCATTATAGACTGAGGTGCCTTAATTCTATCCGAACCGTAATTCTAATTTTCATTCAAATGGTAATAGTTTCCACAGCCTCTGCATATAATTTTTAGTGTTACTTTATTTTACGTCCTTGTGATTACATAGGATACTTCAGTGTAGTTTCCAAGCTTGGGTTTTTGGTTTGCCTATCATCTCCGCTGCCTTGATCACCTCATTTCTATTATTTGTAATCTAACCTTGTTCATCTTCATACTTGTAACCTTGTTTAGAGCTTCCTCAATCCTTTTCATGTACTTACGAATATCATTAGTTTTTTTTCTGGTTTTACACAGTTCAAACTCTTCAAATATGTATCGTATTGTTTTATAACCATGCTACTACGTTTTCTTATGACGTCTTTTGTTGCTGTTGAAAGTTTTCCTC
This sequence comes from Cancer borealis, assembly GCA_036785275.1. NCBI lineage: Eukaryota > Metazoa > Arthropoda > Malacostraca > Decapoda > Cancridae > Cancer > Cancer borealis. The sequence goes on from JAXIVD010007350.1 coordinate 8,119, forward strand.
TGTTTTCTTTGTGTGCTTTCCCACTTACTCTTAGTACTGATTATAAGATTACATTAGTTATGTTGTCATTTAAACTCTCTATGTTTCCATTCATCTCATTTACTAGTTGAATACTTGTTCTCTTTGACTGTTGAAATATTTGGTTTATTCATTCTGAATAACTTGTCTCTTGCTCTCTTTAAATCTATCGTTACCTTTCATCTCACCATCCTGTGGTCACTTAACTTTAATTTATTTAATATTGTCACATTCATTCATTCCTTGTTTCACCGTTCGGGCTTTTCCAAGTCCACTTTCTGCTTCCTTTACATCAAAGAATGTGTTCACTATCTTTAGATTATTCTATTCTGTCAACCCTACGAACTTGTCACCTCTATCTATAAGTATTTTCAAGGAACATCCAATCAAAAACATTCTTGTTTTATCATTTTTATTACAATATATTGACTATGTAATTCATATGATGGATGAAATTGATACATTTTTTGAGTTTTGATGTTTGTTTTACCAGTAAAGAATATTGATTAGAAATGCTGTATTAGCGTTATTTAATCTAAAGTTTTATAGCCAGACTCATTGGTCCCTACATATTTTTTTGTACAAAATTGAAATTCAATTTTTTTTCCTATTTGCAAAGTAATGCTATACTATAGTAAATGATTTTGCACTTTGTATAATTAAGTCAGTTCAACATATAAAAGAATCATAAGAAAGACTGATTGATGTACAGGACTTTGATGTCAGATCGAGCCTCAACCCCTCAAGGCTGATTCTCGTAGAGTCCCGTGAAAGGCATTTCCTGCGTGGGCTGCAACCAGTTGCGTTCGTCCCATTTTGTGTTGTGCCGTTCAATGACGTGGAAGGTGTAGATGTTACGTGAGTGTGCTGAAATGTTCTTCTCGCTCTTGTGGTCTACTTGACCGTCAATCAACACCAAGGTACCTGTGTGTAGAAGTTAATGGAAAGAAGATGATAATGAATGATTTATTGTAATATTTCTGGCAATGTCCGAAAAATTGATGACGATGAAATATGTTATGCAATTGCCAGATAGCGTTCATGCAACAGTTACATTTCTTAGTTCCATTGCTGCAGTTATTAATACTTAAGTCCTGTAAAGAGGCTGGATTGGGTTTACTCTATGTTCTATGAATCTATATATATGTTTTTTTTGGGGGGGAGGAGGGAATTTATGATCACCTATGCAATTCCAGCTCTCCAGTAAACATTTCAAATGCTATCTGATCATGTGATAAGTCTCAACTATAATAATGATAATAATAATATTAACATCAACATATTAATCACCTTTTTTGACAGGTAGGGGCAGGTACTTTGAGGGATCGTCAGGGTCTTGAGGCCCCGTAAAGCACGTCTGGTTTCCACTCTTGTCGTCGTTACGTATGAACCTGCAGAAGGTATGCCATCCAGATTACTGTGTACTTCTTGTGCCCTGGATGTGGTTGTGTGCTCCCATTTCGGTTATATGAGATGATGTAACATACGTAAATAATACAAATTTGGAGTTTTACGAGTATTACATTAACACAAAAGTATCTATAGACGGATATGTGCATATTCAATAGCGGTGCAAATTTAGGAACCATAAATAGAGTAATCCCAGCCTAGTGTGTCGAGTTCCTAGTGTTTATTGACCTTCTAGACTTCTGTTTTATGCAGTGACAAGATCGTAATTGCTGAAGTCTAACTAAGGTGCAAAGATTACTACTGTATAAAGAAAATTTTGAAAGGTGAAACACAAGCAATCACGTCTACTACTACTACTACTACTACTACTACTACTACTACTGAAGTGGTAGACCAGCCCATCCCCATCTCCACGTGGTGCGCACTGTTATGAATTATACTTCAAGAAGTACAACTAACATGCAGGGAGCTGTACAACATCAGCAGTGTTAGTATTGTTTTTATTGCTAACAATTCTTAGTTGCCGTGTCCTTCAGGAAAGAACATTGCGCTAGCGTTGCCAGTTGCCAATAGTTCCGTAGTGGGAGGACAAGATGGCTATGGGCGGAGAAGGGCCTCAATCTTATTCTTGTCCAATCAACTCTACCAGCATTTTGAACCGTTATGTGCTCATCCTAAGGAAATTCTTAATTTTTGTATGTGTTTGTGTTTGTGCCTGGAGAACCAGCCCTATTCGAGTGATGTTAAAGGTAGTTTTTATATACTTAGTCATTAAACATACACGCTACTTTCAGTAATCCCTGTCTAACGTGGAAAGGTTGGCTCATGACATACAGTTATTGAATCTACAAGCAATAAAGCACTATGGTAAAGCCAGTCATATCTGAATAACACTTGCCTGCGGGTCGTGGGCGTGTGTTGAGAGCCTGGATTGTACCACAGACAACCATTTTCGAGAGTGACATCTTCAAGTGCGAACCAGAATCCTATGCAACTCTGAGGTTCCGTAGAGAGGAAAGTGCAATCCTTGTGCGGAGTCACTGTGCAATTAAATGAAGTTGTAAGTTTCATTAGGATTATATTCCCTTCTCGCCCAGTTCTTAATTAATTTTCAGAATTACTTTTCCTTTTGTATGTTTCATTAATATGTATTGTTACTCCCTTACCTTCTCCTCCTATGCCTGCCTGCTTGAAGATGTACATAGACTGCACCACAGCTGGGGACACGAAGCCCAGTCGCCGTGCTGTCGTCTTCATCTTTTCTGAGAATGAAATTCTGCGAAACTCCGGCACCAGCCAATGCAGTGCGTGGCCCACCTTGTTGAGTGCCATGTGCTTATCCACCTGTAAGGGATGGCCCGGGTGAGGAGAGAAACTGACACTTGATTCATTGTTAAATATTATCAGTGAGCAAATGACTCTGCTTATATATATATATATATATATATATATATATATATATATATATATATATATATATATATATATATATATATATATATATATATATGTGTGTATATATATATATATATATATATATATATATATATATATATATATATATATATATATATATATATATATATATACACACATACATGTATGACACTAACTAACTCCTTATTCACCTTACCTTAAGGTTACCGTCCTTGTCGAGGGCATCTTGCTCGAAGAAGAAACGCACTTTATCTCCGCTGTTGATGAAATATTTGTCCCGAGACTGCTCCACACAGTCCGCACGTGGCAGGCATCAGGATCAAGATTAGAGGCGAAGATTAAAAAGAAAGGCAATCCATTATCAACCACTACACTTGCCATATAAACTATAAAAAGATATCTAGATCGTGATTTCAATTTTGTAATATTTATCAAATATTATGTAAAATTTTATGAATTCAACATCGTAAAAATACGTAGGTAGTTAATAATTAAATCACGAGATCCGGTTGAGTTAACCACTATAATAGAATTGACAGGTGTGCACTTTGTTTATTCTTCTGATAACGTTACCTTGAACACATGCACTTTTGCTACCATAAAGTAAATAAATAAAAATCCTTGACGTTCGTGTTCAAATTGTGATAGGACAAGATACTGAAATAGAGCGGTGATCAGAGGTGCCCAATGGAGAAGACAGTTTGTGTTAGTGTGACACGAATGGAAACGGTCAGATATGGCACATGAAGGCTTGGCAGCAGGCTTGCAGCTCCCCTTCACCTCCAGGTGCGTACCGTAATTGCAACTGAATTGGCAGGTGTCTAACATCCTCCTCCTGATAATATGATATATCTAAGGTAACCCTCTGAGATATCAAGTACTTTCGTTTTGGATTAATTACGTGAAGTAATGAATGCAAGATTAGAGGCGTTTGTATTAATGTACCTGTTCTTGGTCAGTGGTGGAAAATACAGTCGGGGTATGCTGAGTTAAGTCCATCTGGTCCACGAGATTGTAGCAAGTTGACCGTAGACAATCGGCTTCGGCGTCTGTTAAGAAGCCCGGCACGGCAACACATCCTTCACGCCGGAACTGTGATTGGGAGAGACAGACATGAATTGACTGACCAGTTTGTAGGGATTTTATTTTGTTGGGAAAAACGATTTTTTTTTCACTATTATATTTATTTTCAAATTGCATAAGGCGAGCCTTTTTAGACGATTCAAACAAAATGTTCCTTACAAACACCAATTGGCTATTAATTTTGTAGGTGTTTTTGTTTTTATGTTCTTATGCATATTTTTATATAGTCTGCATCTCTTAAAACTGAGTTGTGATCTTTAGGAACGTAATCTGTTTTTTTTCAGAAATCAGGAAAATTGTTTACATGTTCAGGTAACGATTGAATACAACACGTTGTATTCATTATATTACCACTGTCATCAATAACGGTGTATGACAGAACTATAATTACAACATTCGATATTTTAATGGTTACCTTCTCGATGTGTTCAGCAGTAACAGCCATACCGCAGACTTTCTTCTAAGCTTGCTTGTTCCTCCCGTCTTTCTAACACTACCGTATATCTGTTGTTGCGCCGTGAAGCCCAAGATAAGATTAGGCTGAATGGGAGTTGAGGTGATCCTTTGCTATGATTCAACAAACAGGTGAGATGGAGGAAAATAAACTGGAGACTCAAAACAAATTAAATAATGCACGTAAGTGACAAGGATTCACTCTGGCCACGGTTAGTATTTGACCGCACGCGTGTACGTGTGCGTGCATACACACACACACACACACACACACACACACACACACACACACACACACACACACACACACACACACACACACACACACACACACACACACAAACACAAACACACATTTATCTATCTATCTATCTATCTATCTATCTATCTATCTATATATATATATATATATATATATATATATATATATATATATATATATATATATATATATATATATATCCCAAGACATCGTATCAATTATTGTATTGTTCTACCTTATAACCTCGACAGCTACCAAGAGAGCAGTGATGGTGAAGTAGGCAACGTTCCTCTCCAATACAGGCCAGCGGGAGTACTGAGGGTTGAAGGCTTGAAGCTGTGAATCTGTGCGGCATAAGCCCTTGTTGTTAGGCGAGTGTTGTCACCAAGGTCGTGGACAGTGAGGTCAAGGTGTAATATTAATGGTTATAACCTTACGTGTGTACACCATCATGTACAAAATAACAGATTTCTCATTTTGATATTATTACGTAAGTGAAGTTTATTTTGGTGAAGTCTATCTTTCATCCATAATGAAAGAAAGCTTTATAACACAGTGCATGGGGTTTAAGTATAATATTATCAAACATATGTTTAATCAACAAACTCAATGATTCTTCGATCTTCAATAACGCTAACACTCATAGTTAACGTTGATAGTTTTCTTAATGATCAATTATGGCTACTTCTAGAAGTTCTTATCATTCTTATCTTATAAATTCAATGTTAAAGTACTATCTAGGCATTATCGTGCGTAGGAGTGAATTACAGGAGGAATAAAGGAAAGCGTAATACGAAAAAAGGCAATGTAAAAACTCCCGACATTTTCAATATGAAAGTGAAAATGCATGAACAGTGAGACACAGCATATGTATAAACAGTCATCTTTTAGTGTAGTGTGTGTGTGTGTGTGTGTGTGTGTGTGTGTGTGTGTGTGTGTGTGTGTGTGTGTGTGTGGTCTTCATCTGACTGTCTGTTTATCTGTCTATATCTGTGTGTATGCCTCTCTAATCCAAATAAATATAGTTTCAATAAACATCTACATAATTGTTGAGAGAGAGAGAGAGAGAGAGAGAGAGAGAGAGAGAGAGAGAGAGAGAGAGAGAGAGAGAGAGAGAGAGAGAGAGAGAGAGAGAGAGAGAGAGAGAGAGAGAGAGAGAGAGAGAGAGAGAGAGAGAGAGAGAGATACTGATACTGATACATTTATTTGGCCTTTAGCAATACAGTAATGTAAACTGTATATACATGTGTACCGAGTACAACGGGCCAACTATCATTACGGTGATTCCTTTGCGGAATCACCGGTAAATCCTCGTATTCTCGACGCTCGTTAAGATACCTTGTTATGGTTAGAGTAGGTACTACTAGCGAAAGAGGATGATGGGAAAAACGCGTGACGTCACTGGAACTGAGGATATATATACCGGTCTGGGCGGGAGGTCAGTCACTAGTGTTCCGTGACCCCGCTCCAGACAGGTAAGCCTTCAGTGTTCCTAAAAACCTTGCCACACTTGAAAAAACATTTATTAATATCTAACGGTAAATTGTCCTCCCGGATACAGCTGCCGAGAGGACCAGCAAAAGACTCGTCTTTCGGTTGGTGTTTGACGAAGGCTGCATGTGGAGTTGCTTCTCAAACAAGGACGACGGCCAGAAGGACCCAGTGACTCTCAAACAATATTTGTGGCGTGAGTGTATTTTGGTCGTTTTTCCATCAGTTCCCTCACGTATAGTTAGGTAGGATAGAATAGGAATATTTGTGTTAAGGTATATGTTTATGTTTGTGTCGCTAAGGGTGGATAAGCATTAGTAAGAGCACCACCACGGATATAGCGAGTACTTTATTTACTTTTATTCATCATTAAAGTTGTCCATTATTTTTATATTCGTTTTCTGTTCGAATAAAACAACTCTGACCCTCGGTACAGTGGTGGCAGCGGTGGGATTCTTTTGAGGGAAATTAAGACCGGCCGAAATAAGATATTCCACAACCGACAGGGAAGCGTTAGCTGTAGTGTTAGCCTGCCGGAACTTTCACCATTATTTGTGGGGAGTGCGCGTCCTGATCCGCACCGATCATCAACCCCTCATTTCTGTGTTCAGGCAAAGAACCAAATCGCCCAGGATGAATAGGTGGATATTAGAGATGAGGGAGTTTCAGTATAAAATGGAATATAAAGCCGGATCTAAGAACGTGGTGGCTGATCAACTAAGCCGTCCAGTTAAGGTAGTTAGAATGGTAGGGCAAGATACGTTCCTAGGGATGACCAAAGATGAGTTCATACAAGCCCAAGTAGACGAACCCCGTTGGCGAGAAATGAAAGCATATTTAGAAGGAGGACAAGTACCACGACATAAATATCCTCCAGTAATCTTAAATCAGTTTATTGTAGAAGATGGAGTCCTTTATTATTCTAAACAGAAAAGAGATAACACCTTGCTCTATTTGTTGGTGGTGCCCTCGGTGATGAAAAAGAAAGCCCTTACTATTATTCATGAAAAAGAATCAGGACATTTAGGTCAACTCAAATCAATATTAAAGGCGGAAGAATATTTTTATTGGCCAAATTTAAAGGCAGATGTGAAGAAATTTGTAAGAGAATGCCTAACTTGTCAGCAAACTAAGTCAGCCTCAACTTTACAAAGGCAGTGGCGAGAATTGCCTCCTGTAAACCAGCCTTTGGATAGAATCAGTGTAGATATAACTGAAATGACTCCTGCTCGAGGAGGTCATCGATATGTATTAACCATAGTAGATCATTTTTCAAGGTTTGTAAAATTGTTAAAATTACGTTCGAGGCAGGCTGAAGAGATAGTTAGGGGTATTAGATCATACGTGGGGGACTATGGAAGGCCAAAAACGCTCCTGGCTGATAATGCTTGCGAGTTCCGTTCTCACCTCCTGGCGGACTTCTGTAAAGCCCACGGAATTCACCAAGTTTACTCCACTCCCTACCATCCTCAAGGAAACTCCATCACCGAACGTTTACATAGAACCCTTAAGTCCGTGTTAGCGTGCTTGAGTAAGGGTCAACCAATTAAGTGGCCCGACTATATCACCCAGTGCCAACAAATACTCAACGCGGCGGTACACGAGACCACAGGAGAACAACCACACTACTTAATGTTCAATCGCCACGCTCCGAGAGTTATAGGGATAACTCTACCACAGGTGGACGATGAGATAGACATTGGTGTCGCCCTGGAGGTAGTGAAGCAAACATCCCGTGACAACAGCCGGAAGTGGTTGGCGCGAGCTAATCTCGGTAGAAAAGAACAAACAGTAAGTGTGGGTGATCTAGTGTGGGTAAAGAAAGAACAAATTAGCTCTTCCATCGAACGCAAACTAGGGATAAAGTGGATTGGCCCCTATAAAGTGAAGGAAGTGAAGCAGGGAGGAGTGTCATACGAGCTGGAAAACACTTTCAGTGGCGACACAATCCTCCGGGCACCAGACAAATTAAAACGTTTTGTAGGGGAGGAGGGGTATATAATCGACATGAGCGAGATCGTGTTGCCTTCCGAGGATGGTGAGGATGATGTGGAAGAGCCACGCACAGCCCGACAACGGAGGCCTGTGAGAAGATACGTAGAGGAGTGCTGAGGAGAGAGATTAATAGACCCCTGAGTGTTCTGAGGAAAGGTTACTGCCTCTAAAACTTTTTTGCAGCTAAGGAGATGCCGAGCTGAAACACTGGTCCCGCAGCTGAAGCAGTGATCACCGCAATCCTGGGGGCTCTGGACTCTGCCCCAGGGAAAGGACCTGGATGTTACCCCCCCAAGGACGAAGGCTTGGTGAAGCCCCGTTGAGGATCACCACCCTGCTCAGTTTGCCAGGACTGGTGGGAGTTGGCTTCACCTATTCCGACCAGGAGGTCGAGTCACGTCTGACTCGGAAGTCTTGCATAGAGACAAGAAGAAAGAAGAAGAAGAAGAAGAAGAAGAAAACCGGTCCCGACTTATGTTGATAATATATAAACTCATGTTCTTACGAGTGTGAGAATACGAGGATTTATTTTTTTTAAAGAGGAAAGCCGTGTACCGAGTACAACGGGCCAACTATCATTACGGTGATTCCTTTGCGGAATCACCGGTAAATCCTCGTATTCTCGACGCTCGTTAAGATACCTTGTTATGGTTAGAGTAGGTACTACTAGCGAAAGAGGATGATGGGAAAAACGCGTGACGTCACTGGAACTGAGGATATATATACCGGTCTGGGCGGGAGGTCAGTCACTAGTGTTCCGTGACCCCGCTCCAGACAGGTAAGCCTTCAGTGTTCCTAAAAACCTTGCCACACTTGAAAAAACATTTATTAATATCTAACGGTAAATTGTCCTCCCGGATACAGCTGCCGAGAGGACCAGCAAAAGACTCGTCTTTCGGTTGGTGTTTGACGAAGGCTGCATGTGGAGTTGCTTCTCAAACAAGGACGACGGCCAGAAGGACCCAGTGACTCTCAAACAATATTTGTGGCGTGAGTGTATTTTGGTCGTTTTTCCATCAGTTCCCTCACGTATAGTTAGGTAGGATAGAATAGGAATATTTGTGTTAAGGTATATGTTTATGTTTGTGTCGCTAAGGGTGGATAAGCATTAGTAAGAGCACCACCACGGATATAGCGAGTACTTTATTTACTTTTATTCATCATTAAAGTTGTCCATTATTTTTATATTCGTTTTCTGTTCGAATAAAACAACTCTGACCCTCGGTACACATGTATATATTAAAAGGCTTGGTCTGTTGAGCCGGAGTTATAAGAAAAATAACGTGATCTTAACCCAGTCCCAGTCCAAGGCCGACAGTCAGCTGCTGTTGACGCATGGCTGACAGGCTGACAGGCTGATAAGTATATTCTGTCATAGTGCCTTCGATGGGTGAGGATGACTCGGCTGACCACGACGCAGAGATGGAGGTTGAGGAGGTTGTGTTTAAGGTAAGATAGCATACAAGGTTGTGTTGAGGTGAATAGTGCCATGCTGAGAGCAGACAATGCATGGTGACTCCTGTATTTTGCATTGTATTTTCTAACTTTAGATCCTTGTGTTATTTAAGATTAGTTATTGGAAGGAGCTAGATAGTTATAGGTGGAAGAAATCCAAAATGAATGCGATATGAGGGAAATGTGCAAGTCAACAAACTGTGTCATCAGCTGTTAATAGACGCGGGAGGCGGCGGCACTTTGAATGTAAACAAGGATACATCAATGTCTAATATCTACTGGCAACTCACCGACTGTTTTGACACGTAGCAGCAGCAAAAACTAAAGAGACTTCGACTGTCAGTACGCCATAAAGGTGTTAAGATATTAAGGAGTCAACAGGAGTAGGTGCTGAGAGTGCAGAAGCTAAGAGTCAAGATATACAACAGAACACCGAAGGATGGAATTATGTTGGGTGTAAAACTTGACTTATTGATAATAGTAAGTGTATCGAATGTGATTTTTTTGTCCTGGGTGGGAGTATCTAGAATGTTGTGGAGTAATGGAAGAATAGTATAATGTGCTGATGGGGATTGCAAGGTTCACTTGGGTGTGTACTTGGTGCAGATCAAGTTATGAAAACATGAACATATCTGATGGATTGGACAAAATTTCCTCAGAACAAGAGCGGACCAACAACACCCTTATTTCAATCAAAGAATCTATAACAGCTTCAGTCAGAGAAGAGGTTGTAAAACTGAAACCAAACATGCAGGAATTTGTAACAGAAGAGATAAGTAAGCAAATGAAAGCCCTTGAAAACAAAATAGATGATATGTTAGTTACAACTATTATACAGCAAACAGATAAGAAAATTAGGTAAAATTGTACATCTTCACCATAATGGCGTCTGTTTATGTCTGCGTCTTGCGCTGCACCTCGTCCAACTCCCTACTTTTGGTCATAGAGAACATTTGATAACTTCTAAATTAACCTAACCTAGCATAACCTATATTAACCAGGCCTTAACCTACATTGACAAATAATAGATAATAGATATTGTTTTTGTGCCCATATTATGTTCTATCACCTTGAATGAGTGACTGATGTGGCTTAAAACAGCTATTGGATGAGTCTCATAATAATGAGATGTATCATTCCTGGAAGGGAGGAGATAATGCCACAAAAACATTGGAAAGATGATATTATCTTGTAAACACTTAATACATGATTTCTTCTCTCCACCCTCTCCCCCCACCAGGGCTGAGGGATGAGAAGCATCTTTGGACTCCCTCTATGAAAAGTTCCCACAGACCTTATGCCTCAGAGGAGCAGTTCTGTACCACCCTGACACCAGCCGCCAACATCCCTGTATCGGCTTACACGGCCTTGGAACACAGAGTCCGGCACTACCCCATCATCACACAACTCCTTGATGAGCCGGCGGCTCTTCAAGAGGACTGGACACTCGTACAACAAAGCAGTATATCAAGGTACATCCATGCTACTATTATTATTATTATTTTCAGAGAGAGAGAGAGAGAGAGATGTATACTGTTAATCCAACTCGTTCATGATCTATACATTCACTTAATTCGTGTTTTTAATTCTATTTTTATTTCATCATTACAATACAGCATATTGACATTGTTTTTATTTTTTCAGAGTTAAGTTACTGTGATAAAACTTCAAATATCTGCTGTATTGACTGAGCTCCTGTTGTGGTTATATGGAGCACAAATCTCATGAGCACAATGCTGTTTTTGATTTCATAACTACATTTTATAAGGAAGATACATTCATAGATAATATACAATCCCTCAAGAAGCATGCATCTCAGAGTGATGTAAAGAAGAAAAACGTGTATTTGGCTGTACACAGTGGGTTTCCATCTCTGGTCAGAGTGCAGTCTTGAATCAAAGTTTGAAAGAGAAAGTGACACATCAACACTTTGTGACTCAGAATCCTTCGAAGCATTTCCTTCTCATGAACAATGAAGGCCCAGATCACTGCATTGAGACAATAAATGGATTGTTGTCAGGGATGTATAGAGGAAGCTGAAGTTAGAGATGAAAGGAAGTATGATGTTAGTGATAAAAGCATTGGGCCAAAAGCAAATCTTCAAGATACATCTGATCAGCTAATATGGTCCAGCTGGCAGCTCACAGTCAAAGAACATTCACCTTGACTTCAGTATATTTCATCTTACATTATGCCGAGACATCAAGTTCTTCATCCTGTTATTGGTGTTGGTGGTTCCTGTTGGCCAGTCACCAAATGTATGCAAGATAACTACTACTACTACTAGGAATACAAGTCAGCTCGGCCAGACTATATGGAGGTGGACACCATGCGTGGAACATGTGGTAAGGGGTAAGGCAGCCCATCTATTTCTTTATAAGGCTGCAATAAATACATGACAGCCAGCCTTAAACCTCAGTTTAAAAGAATAAATAAAAAAGAATTGCATTGATCTCAAAAGTAGTGTTGAGACGAGTATTATATAAACATTTGAATAGTAACAACAGAGGAAAGTGTGAGTAGATAGTTAGGTAAACACTGATTACTAAAACCACTTTGTATTTTGTTTCCTTTATCATTTTATTTTATAACTTGTTTTTTCTTTATTCTTTTTCCTTAGTGGTGCCTTGAAGAACCAGTAGAGACCAGTTATGATGAGCCACAGAATTGTCTCTTACCAC
>JAXIVD010007351.1:15000-20401 GCA_036785275.1 Cancer borealis
TAGTGTACAATCACAACTGAGGGAGAAAAAAAATCATTGGAAGTAATGAAAAGATGGTAAAACAAGAAGAGTATTTCGTGGCTCTAGTCGAGAACAATTGAAGGTTAAGTTAGTTTAGCGTAAGTTAGGTTAGGTTGGCTTACGTTTGGTTAGGTTAGTTTAGTTTAGGTTTGGTTAGATTAGATTTGATTAGTTAAGCTCTAAGTCTATCTTTACTACTTTTACTTTCCTCCAACGTATCTGGTGTCTAGTTACTATCATTATTATTGTTCTTATTGTTACTATCATCATTGTTATCATTACTATAATTACTATCCATGAAGATAGTTGCATTGAATTCTCGTAACACTCTTCCCTTCCCCTTTAGACCAACTTTGTACGTCCCAAAGGAAAGGAAAGAGGAGAGAGAAGAAAAATATGGAGGGAGGGAGAGAGGGAGGGAGGGAGAGAGAGGGAGGGAGAAAGAGAGGGAATGGAAAGGGGAAGGGGGGGTGAGGGGTTGCATCCTCCAGATATTATTTCAAGACGTAGGAGGGAGAGGAACTGTACTTCTTACTCCACTCTCTCTATATTTTTTTTTCTTCTTTCTCTCTCTAATTTACTGCAGTCCTCCTCCTCCTCCTCCTTCTCCTCCCCCTCCTCCTCCCCCTCCTCTTCTTTCTCTTCCAACAAAAAAAGAATAAAGAACATAAGGAAGAAGAAAGAGAAAGAAAATGGGACTGACCTTCAAGTGTAGTGTGAGAGAGAGAGAGAGAGAGAGAGAGAGAGAGAGAGAGAGAGAGAGAGAGAGAGAGAGAGAGAGAGAGAGAGAGAGAGAGAGAGAGAGAGAGAGAGAGGGAGAGAGAGAGAGAGAGAGAGAGAGAGAGAGAGAGAGTAAAGAGGGGACAGAAGACCAAGGAAATAAGACTCACCCCATCAAGGTTACGTGGCCTTGAGTTTCTTAAAACCGACCTCAGTTGGAAAAACAAAATTACCAATTCTGATTCTCAAACACTCCGCTCACAGTGCCTTTCCGTGTGTGTGTTTGTGTGTGTGTGTGTGTGTGTGTGTGTGTGTGTGTGTGTGTGTGTGTGTGTGTGTGTGTGTGTGTGTGTGTGTGTGTGTGTGTGTGTGTGTTATTGTTGTGTGAAGTCAGAATGGAATCTTACGTTGAGGTGACTTCTTTTCATTGCTAGAGTGTTGGAGTGAGACTTAGTTAATAGCTTATAGAGTAGCGTTCATTCTTTACGGAGACTGTTATTGAAGATGCATTACACACACACACACACACACACACACACACACACACACACACACACACACACACACATACACACACACACACACACACACACACACACACACACACACACACACACACACGACTGCAATTATGACATCATGTACACCAGTAATAACTTAGCTAAAAAAAAATAATGATGATGCAGCTTCTGTTCTTGTTTGTGTGTTACGAGAATTATTGAAGATTAAAGTATGCACACAGTTTAAAGATAAAAAAAAACAAGTATTGCCAAAGTCTACTAGGGCGTTTGAGTTATATTTCGATTACAGCATCATTTTGTGGAAAGAAATGTATATATTAACGTTCCAATGTCGTTCGCTTCATAGAGTAAATCTACACAAATGTTTGGAAATCATTCATGAGTGTTGTGGTTTTGTGGAATTTGTGTATCCATGTTGCAGAATATCTTGTAATGTTTTTTTGCAGCGTCCAGTCTTGCGTGTTTCAATGTTATGGATAAAAGGGAGCCGTACACACACACACGCACACACACACACACACACACACACACACACACACACACACACACACACACACACACACACACACACACACACACACACACACACACACACACACCACACACACACACACACACACACACAGCCTTGCATAATGAGCAGCATTTCGATGGGTTAATAGCAAACAAATGTTCTCGTTACGTAAAAGGTCGCCGCTATGACGATCCATCAGCTCGAACTGGAAATTAATCCACTCTGAAATAAATAGGATTTCAGATTTTGCGATGATATCAGGGAAGCGTGATGGTGTAACTTTTTTTTCCACAAGAACAGTTTCAAAAATTTATGTGTGGATGCCTATGTATGACTATTTCTATGCATTTCATTAATAGGTAGGTTTTTTTTTTTTTTTTTTTGAGAACATGGAGAGATCAGCAACTTTTCTACAAAATAGCAGTAAGGTGTGTGTGTGTGTGTGTGTGTGTGTGTGTGTGTGTGTGTGTGTGTGTGTGTGTGTGTGTGTGTGTGTGTGTGTGTGTGTATGTGTGTGTGTGTGTGTGTGTGTGTGTGTGTGTGTGTGTGTGTGTGTGTGTGTGTGTGTGTGTGTGTGTATGTGTGTGTGTGTGTGTGTGTGTGTGTGTGTGTGTGTGTGTGTGTGTGTGTGTGTGTGTGTGTGTATGTGTGTGTGTGTGTGTGTGTGTGTGTGTGTGTGTGTGTGTGTGTGTGTGCGCGCGCGCGCGTGTGTGTGCGCGCGCGCGTGTGCGTTGAGGGTTTCTGGGATCAAATGGAACAAACATTTCCGGATCTAATGTACAAAAACATTCTACATTCACATTATATAAACACTCTAAACAAGTACACAAAATGTAACCACCAGGAAAGGGATTTATGTCCACGAAATTAATTATTTTCCGGAAAGGTAAATCCTGACAAAATCCACTTTTAGCCGCGATGCAAGTTGTCGGGACTAGCAAAGACCAGACTCCCTTTCCGTCCGAGGCTTAGCTATACAAACAAAAGTTGCTGCATTCTACTGGCGCAACACGAAGGCCACACATCCTGCCCTGCTGCAACACCCGGCACAGGAGGCGACCCACCCGGCCTGGGCAAGAATGTTGGGTGTTCCTTGATGCGTCGCGTGGCCAGGAAAGGTTGCGAATTGCGGTGTATTTGTGGTGGGGGTTTTTTTGTGGCTGGAGAGAGTGGAGGGTACAGGTGTGGTGTTCCGTGCTGGAGGAAAGAGAACGGTCGGACAAGCTGCCTGGGGACTGCCGGTGGAAGTAAAGAAAAATAAGAGGCCTTCGTTTGCACTGTTCCCTTCAGATAAAGTGGTTCTGGGAAAACTTCGCAACCCACCTAACGAGTGTTTGCCTAGACAGACATAACAGTTATTACAAAGTCACTCGTTTGTCCGAGGGAAAAAATATTAGTTCCAGATGTGATTAGCGTCAAGGCTTTGAATATCGACAGAAGCGGTTAGGTGGTTGGATAGGTGGTTGGGTGGTTAGGTGGTTGGATAGATGATTGAGTGGGTGGATAGGTGGTTGGATAGGACCGCCAGTACCTGATAGTTTTTGTTCGTGTGTCGTTGAATACTTTAGTCACCTGTTTTGTTATTCCTGACCTTGGCTGCGACGGAGGACAAATCACAAACAGGAGTAAAATAAAATAAAAACTGCTTCACTTAAGAAAAATCTATATCAGTAAATTAAGTCGTTCACCAATCCAAGGTCATTTGAGTTGCCGCCTTGTCAGCGATCTTCATGGTGTCTTTAAGCTGAATGTTTTGTTTCCTACGAGCAGACAACACAGGATGAGATACTAAGGAGAATGTTGCAGGAATGAATGAGTTGAGGCATTGAGTGAAGGAGACTTTCAGACATCAATAAAAAACAAGGAAAGAAGGAAGTAGAGGAGAGGAAAGACAAGTGAGGTGAAAGAAGGGAAGTCGCAGAGACGATCATAAAAGTTTACGAGGCAAGAAGGACATAAGAAAGGCGATGTAGTGAGAGGAAAACAAGACAAGACTGGCCGAGGGCTGTATGACATGAAGGTGTCCATTATTTATTGCAATGGATGGTTGTTTGTCTTGATGCCTCTTGGTCAATGAAAACTGGAAGAACTTAAAAGGGAGTTCTGTTTATATGCAAGTAAAATTAAGCGACAGTAAAAGATTACCACCACCACCACCACCACCACCACACCACCAATAGCAGCAGCAGCAGCAGCAATAATATTTCACCACCAGCAATGTTATTCATTTTTTTTACAGATCATTATAAATCTCCACATATCTATTACGTCATAATTCATGCACTGATGATCATATCACTTATTGAATTTACATCAAAAGGCGAAAACAATAGTATTATGGGGTTTTTTTCATTTGATGTATTAGTGACGAAAAAATAATGTTTATGACGCTACATGTGTGTCTCAATTTCCTTCCCTTTTCTCTACATGTATTTACAGTTACTTCTGACATGATTGGAGAATGTTGTTTATGTAGCAAAATTAAGACATGCAAACATCTCTAATCAAGGGATGTTTGAGCCATTATTGTTTGGCGGGGAGTGGAAGGGAGTGGAAAGATACAAAAAGAATTGAAAACTGTGCGGGGAAAATGAGTGAAGAGAGGCAATAGTTTGTGGCCGAAGGAGCACGGACAGAATTAATTTCCCTTTCAATGAGAGAGAGAGAGAGAGAAAGAGAGATCGATCATTAGTTTTCCATTCTCTCTCTCTCTCTTCTCTCTCTCTCTCTCTCTCTCTCTCTCTCTCTCTCTCTCTCTCTCTCTCTCTCTCTCTCTCTCTCTCTCTCTTCACCCTTTTATTACCTCTTTCATTCTTCCCATCCAAACACACTCCAAGTCTTTATGTTTTATGTTTGTCCTTTCACTCCCTCTTTCCCCTTTATTCATTTGTCTTCTTTCTTCATGTTCTGCCCTTATTTCCTTGCTTTATATTCTTGTTTTTCTTGTTGTTGTTGTTGTTGTTGTTGTTGTTGTTGTTGTTGTTGTTGTTGTTTTTCTTCTCGTGTATGTGTCATGGAAGTATTATTTCTTATCTATCTCTCGTTCTCCTCTTTCTCCTCCTCATCCTCCTCCTCCTCCTCCTCCTCCTCCTCCTCCTCCTCCTCCTCCTCCTCCTCCTCCTCCTCCTCCTCCCCCTCCTCCCCCTCCTCCTCCTCCTCCTCCTCTTCAGTGGCTGTACGTCATGTAGAAGAAGACGTTGTTATTGAATGTCATAACTTTAAGGAGGAGGAGGAGGGAAGAAGAGAAGGAGGAGGAGGAGGAGGAGGAGAAGGAGGAGGAGGAAGAGGAGGAAGAGGAGGAGGGAGAGGAGGAAGGAGAAGAGGAGAAAGAAGATAAGCAAAGAGAGAGGATGGAATAAAAGTTAAGAAATAATGTTCGGATTTTAAACAATTTTTTTTATCATGGTCTCTATCTATATTTTTTTTGTTTTCTGATGAATGTTGTTTTCTGATGAATGTAAAGCAGAACCTTTTTTTTTTTCTTTCTTTCCCCAATGCCTTGTTTTTTTTCTATTTATTTTTTTTCCTCTTTCGTGGCTGAGTTCTCGTCATGAAGGAAAGTTCTTGGTGATTATTTTCCCTTTGGTGCTCTTCTTCAGGTGATTAAATTTACCATTCTACAAGT
>JAXIVD010007352.1:2500-20399 GCA_036785275.1 Cancer borealis
CTTCACCTCCTGCCTTACCAATACCGTAGACGTAAAAGGGAGAAGGAATGGAATGAAATGCTGCCTACAAATCAACTTTTATTATTTTGAGTACTGACGTCACACTGAGAAGACAAAAAAGGTATCCCATTTACAAGTTAAGCGAAAGGCACAATAGTCCCTTATATTCGGTATACAAAATATACAAAAAATGGCTTCCACAGATTCGCGTCGCTGCTACAGTACTTACTTCTCTCCTTCCTTGCTGATCTCTTCACCTCCGTCAACTCTGGTTCCTTGTCACTCCAACACTCACAAAGCAGCACATATGTCCACGTCAATCCACCTGTTCTTGTTAACTCACACGTCCCCGTCAACTTACACGTCCCTGTCAACTCACATGTCCCCGTCAATTCACATGTCCCCGTCAACTCACACGTCCCCGTCAACTCACACGTCCCCGTCAACTCACACGTCCCATTCAACTCACACGTTCCCATCAACTCACACGTCCCCATCAACTCACACATCCTCGTCAACTCACATATCCTCGTTAACTCACACGTCCCCTTCAACTCATACGTCCCCATCAACTCACACATCCTCGTCAACTCACACATCCTCGTTAACTCACACGTCCCCGTCAACTCACACGTCCCTGTCAACTCACATGCCCTTGTCATGTCACACATCCCCGTCAAGTCACACGTCCCCGTCAACTTAAACATCCTGGTTAACACACTTTCCCGTCTGCTCATGTTCCCGTCAACATATACGTCTTCTGTCAGCTCATTTGTCTTCAACTTAAAGCGCAATAAAGAAAGAAGGAAAAATCTCCTGGACCATAATGAATTCCTTATTTTTTGTGTCTTATGCATTCGAGAAAACAAAGAAGCAGGGAACAGCAGCAGGATAAATAATTGCTTGATGAAAAAGAGAAAAAAAATCTGGAAAAGATACAAATACGAGCGAGGGAAAAAAAGGTGAAAAAACGCCTGGGTTTCACAATCAGCAACAGCAGTAAACTGACACACGTCACACACAGCCTCCACCACCCACTGAGCCACTCACTGGCCCACCACCACCACCACCACCATCACCACCACAACCGCGCACCCGACTCACTCATCACCACCGACAGCTGAGGGAAGCACACGTGCCTGCTGTCACTAGAGCCCCTGACATCGGAACGCACAGATTAACTTCCACCGACATCCACTAACACTAATCTATGTACAGTATTTACACTTGTGGCTTTAAGCTTAGGTTGTCTTGAACGTAAGTAAAAAAAAAATGTGTGTGTGGTGTATGTGTATGTGTGTGTATATTTATATATGTATCAGGTGGTTGTATGAGTTGTTCTTTCCTTCCTACGGGTGTAACATGGTACGTACACCTCTACCTGGTGACCGTACGACCCGTCTGCCCGTGACAGAGTTACATCCATAAAATGCTCCTTTCTCTGCCTAAGATTTATTTGTGCTATACTCGTGGGGTCCGTGGTAGCTCCGCCTCCCGCCAGCAGCAACAGTGAAAACAAGGATATATTGCACGGTAAGACATAAATATAGTGGTGTACAGGGACTCTTACGCAGAGTCGGGGCGAGGCGGAGACGAGTGAGGGCTCTTGAGGTGAGGTGGGAGACGGTCGTCGGCTGGCCTTTGTTTTTACCGTTCGATTAATGACCATCGAATCGTTTTTTTCTCTCTCCTCGACTTGCCTGTAAGCGTTCCTTCGACCCGGGGTTGAGGAAGGTCCTAACGCTCCAGCAAGACAAACATCGCGGCAGTAAATGAACCACAAAACAAGCACACACAGTATCCCTTTCCCCCTTCTTCACTTCTGTTTGTTCCTGTCTTCAGAAGGAAATGAAGTGACATTTATCACATGTAAAACACCTCAGAAATGGAGCGCGCGTCCAGAGAAAGCTACACTGAAAACACTCACTTCTTTACTATTTTTTTTTATACTTTTTTCCGTGTGTTTTTTGTAGGTTGGAAGCCAAACCCGAGCCTTTCCCCTTTAGGACACTGTACACTATCAGGGCAGCAGGTACTATACAAGCGGGCGGCTCAGATCGCTTCACAGTTACAAGCACACCTTCACCGACCACCTTAACACAGGTAACTTTTAGTCCTTATTCAGAGAGGAACCAGGTGCTCTCCACCTCACCTACCCGACAATAAACATAATAGCAAATCTACGGGACCATTCGCCCTTCTTCAGTCGCTCGCAACGTTATTCACACGGCACTCTCACTCGGTCTCCTGATAAGGGGACCAACGAAGCTTCTCCTCAAGTCTCTGAAACCTTGCGGTGAGGCGTTATTGATATTGTTGACACTGATGCTAGAGGCGAAGGAAGTGGAGGAGGAGGCGGCGGTGGCAGCGACGTCTCGGCGGTGGGGGAGGGTGGCGTACAAGCTGGGGTTTAGAGTAGTGGTAGTCACGCCGCGTCTGTAGTTTAAAGTGGCATACAGATTTGGGTTGCTGGCGTGGTGAGTAAAACCCGTCATACCCCTCAGCCCTCCACCTCCTCCGCCCACACCTCTCCTGAAACCCAGAGTCGCATACATGTTCTCAGGGGCGTCAGATGCGTCCTCAGGGGCGGGGGGCGGAGGATTGATGCACAGGCTCCTCCGATGGCCCAAGGATGGGTACACGCAGGGATCCTCATCGCTGTAGCCCCCTCCAGGAAGATTATCAGGCGGCAAAGACAATTCAACGTAGTTCAGCTCCCCGCCCGCGTCCACCAGGTTACGCTGAGGGACACACACACACAAACAAAGGACTTGACAATCTGATCTCGGAACTGGGTGAGTGAAAGGTTTTTATGCAAACCTGAAAGTCTATTACAAAGGAGCTTGCTGATATAGCTCCAAGTGTCATAAATATCATACAGCTTTGAAAACGCAACTGAACCACAGAAAACAAAAATTAAGTTTAACGGGACAATACAATTTTATGGTAATAACTTAATGGAGGCAAGAGCTGTAAATTATGATTTGTCAATGTGTCAAAAATCACAATTCCATAATCACTTATGATACATAAATGACTGAATGAAAGCAACGTAGAAAGCTTATATCGATATATGAATTTCATCAATATTGGGAGATTATTGGTCAGTTCTATAATATATTACACCAAAACTTATGATACATTAATGACACTGTATGGAGCTGACACACTCCTTATAATTTATGCAACCCTTAGAGGCTTAATGAGCATTGCAACGTGCTACCTCCTGATGCATCAAAACACTAATTGAAAAGCACACTTTTCCTTAGATTATCAGACATCTAAAAAATCAAAGACCTGAAGGGAAAGTGTATTAATATGTGGAGAGAGGATGAAACTCTCATTCCAACTGTAAAGACTGGCTGGTCATGCAAGAACGGTCCGTGCAAGGATTAGAACGTTTGTGGGACTCAAGACAGGCAAGACAGGAAGGGCAAGCAAGGCAGGACAGGGCGTGGTAGTGCGGGGTGAGGTGGGGTGAGGCAGGGCGTGCTGGATACACATACTCGGCAAAGTGAAGCTGAATAAGCCATGCACATTTTTTCTCTCAGGTGACGGAAGCAACGTTCCTCCTGTGTCAGCTTGCACAAAGCCATGTTCGAAGTGCGTGAAACACCTCGCTCTTCGTGTCCAGGTGGTGGTTTGGCCTCGTGACCACACCGCCCGAATACGTTGAGGTTCTGCACATATGTCATACCATATGCTCAGGGCAATGCAAGAATAATTTGGAAGCCACCTGGACACGGATTTGTGTGTGTGTGTGTGTGTGTGTGTGTGTGTGTGTGTGTGTGTGTGTGTGTGTGTGTGTGTGTGTGTGTGTGTGTGTGTGTGTGTGTGTGTGTGTGTGTGTGTGTGTGTGTGTGTGTGTGTGTGTGTGTGTGTGTGTGTGTGTGTGTGTGTGTGTGTGTGTGTGTGTGTGTGTGTGTGTGTGTGTGTGTGTGTGTGTGTGTGTGTGTGTGTGTGTGTGTGTGTGTGTGTGTGTGTGTGTGTGTGTGTGTGTGTGTGTGTGTGTGTGTGTGTGTGTGTGTGTGTGTGAGGCTGTATGTCGTGGCGCTGGCGTGGCGGCCCCGTCATGCCAAAGTGCGCCTCTGAACACACTAACCTTGGGAGTAAAAGGAAGGCGGAGGTGACGCCTGAAGTGAAACAAGGAGGACAATCAGACAGGAGACAACAGTGTCACCTGAGCCCCAGACCGTCCCTCACAAAACAGAGCCAATGGGAGGGAAAACGGCTGATGTGGGGACGCCCACAGCATCATTATAATGATTTTTATTCCACAAAACTGTGAAGATAAACATTTATTTCACAGGGCTCTTTTTTCCCTCTTGGTAGTGCCGTCTTACCACTCCCACCGGCAGAGCAAAGGTAAGTCTGGGGACTGACAGGTGGTGCCGTGGCCTGACTCATAATACAGCGTCGCGAGGAAAAATATATATCAACAAGGAAGCAATACGCGGTGCAGACATCTGTCTCGAGGGAGTGAAGATTGCGTCGTACATTAACACCTTGAACGCGATCGGACAGCAAGGTTTTGTTTCTCCTGCTAGCCTCGTCTTGGCAATTCTAAGCAACTCGAGCCTCGTCACAGCACTTCAGCAGAGTGAAGGGCGGGGCTCCATCAACGGCATCCGGCTGAGGTCAAGAGGCCCTTCCTGGCATTACTGGCCACGCAGAGAGCCATTAGTCTATCTCCATCTCTGGCGGCGGCTGTGCCTTCAAAGCTGCACGTCGCTGCAGCACCTCGGCTGAGAACGCCAGACACCCACCAGATGTCCGTAATAAGTTTAGAAGTAAGATTCACGTATTTCTAATACCGAGGAACGGAATTCAGCACTATCTGTAAGCTGTTTTAAAACGAGTTTCCAATAATACTTTGTTTTGATTATTGAATGAAATATTTCACGAAACACTGTATATTACTTCAATGAACGAATATAAACTGTCGATTATATACATAGACAAACACAGGCAGACATTGAATGTTTCTTCACCTAATACATTTTGTGTAAATATAATTATTGAACTACGTTGTAGGTATAGTGTAAGTGAAGCGTATTAATACAATATACTGTCTATATATACTTGAACACAGTGATCATCTATAACAACATTTATTTTTGTATATAAACAAATACTTTCTACTTTTCTGAAGACGAACACTCTAAAAAAACAATCACAATGCGTGTGTTGTCAAAGAAACAAACGAGTAATATAAAGTAGCGGTAGGGCCTCTACTAAGGTTCCAAGCGTATGGAGGTGTCGTTAGGCAGACCGAGGCAGGGTGAGGCAGGGACGCGGCGGGGCTCAGGAGGCGGCGGGGACCGGTTGGGAAAGGGAGTGAAAAGGCAGTTAATGGCGGTAAGAGGCAGGGAGAGGCGTGGCGCGATGGTCGGAAACACGGGCCAGCTGTCTCGCGGGCGTGTGCAGCAAGTTATATATTTTTCCCCTCGCGTGCCGCGGAGAACACTACGCCAATACTGTGCCGGGAGCTGTGCAAGATATGGCAAAATAAAACGGAGAGTGTATATATATTTCCGGGGGCTGGGCTAAGCTCTAGAGGGAACAACTGCAAAAAGAAACTATTCTACTTATGAGAGACTGAGGGGACCTGCTTACCCTGTCGAAGTGAAATTAAATGTTCTCCTTATAGTCATTCATGGCTTATACTTCTTATATATATTCATACGTATTGTTTACAGTGTATTTAAGGAAGGAAAGCTGAAGGATGAAAACAAAATAAATGAGAAAAAAAACACTACATGGTGAAAAAAGGAAACTGAAAAAAAATCTTTCCAAAGCGGCACAAAAATATAGATAGTAACGGTGCTAATGACACAAAAACTCCGCGCGCCCCTCACCGCCCGTACACACATATAATAGAAAGAAATGAAAAAAAAGTAAAATAGAAACATACTGTATAATGACGTGAAATCCAAATAAAAGAAAATTCTAGGAATGTCTGTCAAATTTATATATATATATATATATATATATATATATATATATATATATATATATATATATATATATATATATATATATATATATATATATATTATGGTGAGTAATCAAAACTAATTTGAAATAAAGAAAACATGACGCACACTAAATACCTTCCAATCATAAAATACTACTACTATTACTACTACTACTACTACTACTACTACTACTACTACTACTACTACTACTACTACTACTACTACTTAAAATGATAATGATAATAATAGCAATGATAATAATAGCAATAATAATAATGATAATAATAATGATAATAATAATAATAATAATATTAATAATAATAATAATAATAATAATAATAATAATGATAATAACAATAGTAATACTAATAATAACAATGATAATAATGATAGTAATAATAATAATATGATAATAATATAATTGAATGAATGAGTGAATAATGAATACTAATACAAAAAGAAACAGAGACAAGTGAATAAATAAAATGATGAATAGACAAGTTCAGAGGTTGAAAAAATACAACAAAACAGACACAAAAGAGAAGAAAGAAAGAAAAAAAAAATCAGGATAACTTTCCGAGGCAATTGAGGAAAAAATAGAAAGCCAGAGTCGTACTAAAAAAAAATAAGCACAGAAAATGGAATCTTTTTGTCTAAATAAAGGAAAAAACGTGACTAATTTGCAGCTAACAATTAGGGCAGTTCATCAGCACAGGGGTGATGGTGATGATGGGGGTGCGGGGGTGCGGGGGGGAGAGTGAAAGAGAGAGAAAAAAGTAGAGAGGGGATGGTTGGTACGATGTGCAGATGGTGCCAGAGTGGAAAAAAAGGGAAAATTGTGTAGGAAAGAGAGAAAGGGACAGTGTAGGAAGAGAGGTGGTGGTGATAATGGTGGTGGTGGTGGTGGTGGTGGTGGTGGTGGTGGTGGTGGTGGTGGTGGTGGTGGTGGTGGTGGTGGTGGTGGTGGTGGTGATGGTGGTGGTGGTGGTGGTGGGGAAGGGCAGCAGGCAGGACAGAGAGCCACAAGCCAGATAGATAATCTCACCTGTAAGGGAGAGGCTCTTACGGGTGGCGCTGCTTCGAATTTGGCACCAAACTGGGATTGGCTGATGCTGCTCCCGACCCCGCCTCCTCGCTCTAGGTCCTCGTAGGTAGTATAGGTCAGAAGGTCTGCGGGATGAGGCGGGCGTACGCAGGCTTAGATGAAAAGATACCTTCATGATTATTCATTGAAAAAGGTTGGTAAAGGTAAAGGTGCATATGTGTGTATACATTATACATTATATATATAAACACACACACACACACACACACACACACACACACACACACACACACACACACACACACACACACACACACACACACACACGCACACACACACACACACACAAACAGACACACACACACACACACACACACACACACACACACACACACACACACACACACACACACACACACACACACACGCACACACACACACACACGCACACACACACAGACACACACACACACACACACACACACACACACACACACACACACACACACACACACACACACACACCAAGTTAATGTATCCTGCAGTATAATGTAGAAAGTTAACGCTACTTATAAAAAATTATGAGGTGTCTCCATATTCTTAAAATGTGCTACACTCCTCTGCTTCACGGAGTCACCTCTCCAACAGGAAACATAAAGAGGAAAGAGTGTGAATTTTTTCTGCTACGTTAGGGTGGAAGAGGCCAAGGGAGAAGAGTATTTCTTCGACTCTGTGGAACATTTTACAGCACCACCAACCATTGTTTGGATGCAGATTGCAGCAGTCAGGAATATTTTGGTCTATAATAATTCTCAACATTGTGAAGACTATTTAGAAGTAAACAACCTCAAGTCTACACCATTTACATTAAAATTCACTAGAAATTGTAAAAAAAAAAAAAAAAAAGACAGCATTTCAGAGTCATTAAAAAGTGCGGTATGAAAATTCCTATTTTTTTCTTTACGATTCATCGCACTTCTCATTTCATTTGCTCACCAGCTTTGTGTGGGATCAGATCAGGGTCTTTGTCCTCCGCCTCACTTGTACCTTCCTTGGGGCGGGCACGCAGCACCACGCCACCTGCCGGCTTGTTTTCCAGGTCACCCTTGAATTCGTCCCCGGCTGCTTCTCCCTCCTCAGAACGATTAACTTGAGGCTTCTTGAACTTAAACACGACAATGATGACGATGACGACGAAGAAGATGACGAGGACAACACCAAGGACAATACCAAGGAAAGGCGTGAATTCCAGTAGCGCCGGCGGACCTGAGGGGAGAGGAAGGAAGGTGAGGCTCAGGTGAATAATAATGGCATGTGTCCAGGTGTGGGAAGACGTGTCAAGGTACGATTACTAATAAAGGAAATGTGGTGAAAAAAGCGAGACTGAAATTTGGAATGCCATCGATTTTGTAGGAGGAATAAGAGGAGTTGGAGATGGAGGTGTAGGTGTAGGTGTAGGTGGAGGTGGAGGTGGAGGTGGAGGTGGAAGAGAAGGAGGAAGACTTAACTCATAACCTTTAGATGAGAGAGAGAGAGAGAGAGAGAGAGAGAGAGAGAGAGAGAGAGAGAGAGAGAGAGAGAGAGAGAGAGAGAGAGAGAGAGAGAGAGAGAGAGAGAGAGAGAGAGAGAGAGAGAGAGAGAGAGAGAGAGAGAGAGAGAGAGAGAGAGAGAGAGAGAGAGAGAGAGAGAGAGAGAGAGAGGCAGGTAGGTAGGTCGACACTAATTACTAAATGTCTCACGGTACCTGAAGAGAGAAGGACAACGTACTGTACCGTCACCACCTCACCGGAAGCTAATTTACACCGTCGTCATGGTAACCAAGGCCGGGAATCAAGTAGCAGTTCATTATAATAAACCAAAGAATGCTAAGTCACATAAAACACTGCGTCAACCTTGCAACCACCACCATGACGCGGCACAAACACATACTACGCTCAACACAATTAAAAAAAGAAGAAAGAGATAATCATCCAAGTTTTTTAGCGTAAATCATGAAGAAAAAAATCATAAATGTAAATCGGTGAATTGTATGAGGCCTCCTGTACAGTCTCTCAGGGAAATACACAGCTATGTAAGTACGTATTTCGAGGCACACAAAGTCGCTGTCTTAAAGAAGCACGTTTAACGCTTAAAGGTGAACCTCCATGCCTGCTTCGCCGAATATTTGCGTGAGGCTTTGCACCAAGAAAAGCCGAAGAAATGGCGTAGCTGCAACAATGAAATCCCATGGTAACGCTTCTAAAAAACGTCATCTGTCCTGATTATGGGAAGCACGGCAGAGCTGGATGATGAAATATAAATAAATGGAACATATGAGAGGCGTAAGGTTGTGTACGTAAGGCAGTGCATGTGCGCAGCTGATAGGAGACTCGCTGAGCACCTTAAGATTGCTTCTATGTTGTCCTGTACTCGCGGCATTGACCCAACATTTGCCAACCCTAGTAACAGGCTGCAATATGAAATGTTACTTGAGCCATCTATCTATCTATCCACTTCTCCCTGCTTATGTGCATCAATATTTTGAAAAAATCGTGACCTATACCTTCGAGGAGAAAAGAAGCTATGCTGAGGGGAGGAGCTTTGCAATAGCTATGAGGGAGGTACACAGAGGTTCGCATTAGATGATGTGGATTATGAATGAAGAATTAATGCATCTAAAAATGTTTACAAAAAATGGAAATATTAATGGAACAATGTCTGTCAACGAGACGGCCGCCTCTATAACTAACGTCCCTGAGTGAGTGCACGTCACTGCCTGAATGCAGAGCTGCATAGTAAGTAACCCTGTTCTGAAAGAAGGCCATTTAAAAGTGTAGACGAATAATGAAAAGCTCCTGCTCCTGGTGAACACAATGCTACACTGTAATACTAATGTACTACTGAATTCCATAATGGTCTTACATTAAAAAATCAAGCACAATGCAAGTAAGTCTACTGCAAGGTGTGCCAAGGACTAGTGTTTCAAGATTTTTACAAAATCATTATTTCAGTGATGTATTAATTAGATTTTGAGAAAAAAATATCTGCTGATTACTGCTCCTCCAGCCATCATCTCACACGCACAGGTGCACACAATCATTAACCATCAACACCTTTACTGACGAGTCTTAACAGCCTTCAAGGTTCATTGAAGATGAATCCTAATGACAACGATCAGAAAGAAAAACTTTATTCAAAGGATCTACTTCATTATGAATGGAGGTACGTCCTTAAAGATGTGTAGTGATATATATATATATATATATATATATATATATATATATATATATATATATATATATATATATATATATAGAGAGAGAGAGAGAGAGAGAGAGAGAGAGAGAGAGAGAGAGGGAGAGATAGAGTGTGTGAGCAAGTGAGTGAGTGAGTGAGTGAATGAGTGAGTGAGTGAGTGAGTGAGTGAGTGTGAGTATGAGCGTGAGCGTGAGTGTGTGTGTGTGTGTGTGTGTGTGTGTGTGTGTGTGTGTGTGTGTGTGTGTGTGTGTGTGTGTGTGTGTGTGTGTGTGTGTGTTTGTGTGTGTGTGTGTGTGTGTGTGTGTGTGTGTGTGTGTGTGTGTGTGTGTGTGTGTGTGTGTGTGTGTGTGTGTGTGTGTGTGTGTGTGTGTGTGTGTGTGTGTGTGTGTGTGCGCGCGCGGTGCGTTTGTATGTGGAGGAAGTTCCGATATGGTTAGACAGACAGACAGACAGACAAAACATACAGACTAATACATCATTGAACACATAGATACGTAGATAACAAAAATACATAATATATAGAAATCTTTATAAACACAAACCTGTCCTCTTTTCAGCAACTTTAAGGGTGAACGTCTCCAACTGCGCCTCATCACTCCTTCCCTTGGCGTTAGCGGCGTAGGTCACCATGAGGAAGGCCAGGCCGGGTCTCAGGGCCGTCAGCAGAAACAGTGGGTCGCGCGAAGACATGTTCCGGTGCAGAGTTCCAGTGTTAGAGTCATACACCTGGGAAGGGAGGGAGGTGAAAGTGTGTGTGTATGTGTGTGTGTGTGTGTGTGTGTGTGTGTGTGTGTGTGTGTGTGTGTGTGTGTGTGTGTGTGTGTGTGTGTGTGTGTGTATGTATGTGTGTGTGTGTGTGTGTGTGTGTGTGTGTGTGTGTGTGTGTGTGTGTGTGTGTGTGTGTGTGTGTGTGTGTGTGTGTGTGTGTGTGTGTGTGTGTGTGTACGAGGTCGCTTGAATACCATCCCCACACAAAAGCTCCGTCAGGACTTACTCTGGCAAGGAAGCAAAATTACCTCCCACAACACAAGTCCCACCTGAGGTTGGAGTAACTTTTTATTCTGACATATAAGAGTATTTCTCACTGAATAACTGAGAGAATAGTGTATACTCTAAAGAAAAGAAAGGAAGAAAAAAAAACCCGCTTCAGTCTGTAAACTTTACGTACCAAGGAAGAGATTTCAGCCGCATTGTTACGCTTCACAAAATAATGCAGAGTGCGTTCAGTCCTAACGGAAAGCATTATACATGACTTAAAAACAGAACATTTTTTTTCCGCATACGTGTAGTCCTTCCTATACTGTCTTTACTTGGTGGTCTATAGTGTGAAAATATCAATAATTTCCGATGTCACACACTGGAAAAAGGAGCTGCAAATTTAGCTCACAAACTCATTAATCTCGTTTCGCTTCTGTATTTAGAAGTTAAGCATGTGTACAATAACAAATGAGTGGGGGACAACATGCATCCTGTTTGTTAGTTGAGTGAGACTTTTCCTGTCAACACACTCCAGGCCTGACCCGGAAGGCACTCACCAACACAACATGATGAAACAACCTTGCACAGACATGGTTTTAGACTGAGATTAATTGTGAAGTTGTCGCGCGCCTTTCACGACCTGGCGTAGCACACATTAAATCATAAATATACTACAAACATATTTCGCCTAACCTTAATTAACTTACAAAAAAATAAATAAAATAAAATAGAAATATAACTCCCTGCCATGAGAAAAAAAAGAACAGCAAACATTATTAATAGAATATAAAGTAACACTAACATTATAAATTCATGACAAAAAGAAAAGGAAAAGATGACTAGAAGATAAATTTAGCATCTTACAAAACCATCAATAACAAACTCCAAGACGTATCTATCCAAACCCAACCCTGGAATCCATCTTTTTGTTACTGTGAGGAGAGAGAGAGAGAGAAAGAAAGCAGACCAGAGTGAGGCGATAAAGGGACAAGGCAAGAACAGTTACAAGTTACAAGAACACTGTGAAGCTTTGTGTAGGAAGCTCTCGGTCGACTATAACCTGTGGTGTTGAGGTGACACCAGTTTCTAATGGAAATAGTCACGTCTTGGCGGGATTCGAACACAGTGCCTTACATTTATCACTCTCCATATGTTGACTATTCCGCCACCACCTTCCCTCGGTTTGTTCTAAGCTGTGTTATGTATCATTCCTCATTATGTGTGTTCATGTGTGTGCGTGTGCGTCTTTTTTATCCTTTTGTGACAGAGAAAGCGTGGGAACAGAGCAAGGTGAGGTGGTGGAGGGATTAAGTAGCTCACTGAGAGGAAGGAAAGTGGGACACGATAGAATGAAAAGGAAGGGATGAACGTAGTTAGGAAAGAAGAGAGGAGGGTGAAAATTATTATTAAAGATGAAAGACGGAAAGAAGATTAGGAAAGAGGCAAAGCAGAGCGAAGAAAACGTACATATTATGAAGGAGCGCAAAGAAAAAAAAAAAAAAGAAGTGAAAGAAAAACACAGACGAAGGGAAAGAAAAGGACGAAGGGAAAGGAAATTACGGAAGAGAGATCAAATGATGAAAGAGAGGAAAAAAATACGATTCAAAGAAAAAATGAAAAAGAGGGAGGTGGGAGAAAAGAAGATAAGAAAAAAATAGAGTAAAGAAGTGAAGGTCTGGTACTAAAAGGGAGGAAAAATAACAATATGAAAAGATAATTGGTGAAGGAAGAGGAGGGGTGAGGATGAAGAAAGAGGAGAAGGAGAAACAAGAAAAAGAAGAGGAGGAGGAGGAGGAGGAGGAGGAGGAGGAGGAGGAGGAGGAGGAGGAGGAGGAGGAGGAGGAGGAGGAAGAGTGCACCACCTGCTTACTAAGACAGTGATAAATTTTGATGAAACACGAGGTTCCCAGCCCATTAGTGTATTTTCACCATCTTACCTTCTTCCATACGCAAGAATCTCCATTGTTTTGAGGGGTAGAGGAGGCGTGAAATCCGGCGCTAAATCCCTTTCACACATCTTTCATGTAAATTTACTCAGCTTCTCTCCACTGAACATGTTGAGTTTCCAGTAATCAAAAAAAAAAAAGTACATCATTGAGGAGGTAAAGTTCACTATATGGTAATAAGGACTCGCATGTTCTTTATTCTTAACTTATTGTTTTCCTTTTCCTCCAGCTCTTCGTTGTATTTTTATTATTTTTTACTTCTATCATTGCTCTACATTTGCCTCTCCCTCTTCCCTTCCCGGTGGTGAAGGACTCGCAAGAGGCAGCTGGAGGGAAGCAGCTTCACCTTCGTATTGTTCTTCAAGGGAGGAGAAGGGCAAATCAATGCTCATGAAGGGTGGAGGAGGCTCTGCTGGGTACAGCTGGCCTTTCTGTGTTCCGGTGTGTGTGTGTGTGTGTGTGTGTGTGTGTGTGTGTGTGTGTGTGTGTGTGTGTGTGTGTGTGTGTGTGTGTGTGTGTGTGTGTGTGTGTGTGTGTGTGTGTGTGTGTGTGTGTGTGTGTTTGGTTTTAATTCTTTGCTGAGTGACTAAGTGTTGCCATATTAGAAGGTAACTGGTTGACTTAGTGAGACACAGGCGGTTTTGAAAGGGAATAAATCATTGCTGAGTCTTGTCTACATTCACAACCACATGAATGTACTACACAATAAGCACACGGGCGGCAAATTAAATCTTGGAGGAAATAGCATGAAAATCCTTTGAAAGTCAGAAAATAAAATAAAGACATCTTTGTTGCCGCCACTTTCCTCTTTTTTTTTTCTCTTATTTCTTCGCGAGAAGAATACGGAACTCGCTTCCCTCCTCCCCGCCCCTCCATTCTCCTCGTCCTCCTCCTCCTTCCCTCGCCTCGCCTTGTCTTGTGTTCTGTCGTCGCCTCACGCAACACTGTTTTGCTCCCTCCTCTAACAGCCCCAGCGTCTCCTCCTCCCTCCCTCCCTTTCTACTTCCCATTTTTTTTCTTCAATTTTATCTTTTAAGCAAGTTTTCCCTCCCACCTTCCCTCCAAGGTCTGAGAGAGAGAGAGAGAGAGAGAGAGAGAGAGAGAGAGAGAGAGAGAGAGAGAGAGAGAGAGAGAGAGAGAGAGAGAGAGAGAGAGAGAGAGAGAGAGAGAGAGAGAGAGAGAGAGAGAGAGAGAGATAGCGGAAGCTGGGACGGAGGGAAGGAGAGAAGAGGAAGAAAAGGTAAAGGAAAGGAATCACAACTCTCACTCTCTCTCCTTTGACATGCAAACATCTCAGAATCGTCCTTTTCTAAAGTGGCAAAAGGTTACCCGATCTTACATTCCCTCCACAACTCTCACCCTGCCTTCACCTCACCCTCCACCCTGCTGCTGCCCCCTGCCACCCCTGCTTTGGGCGTCCCTACAATAGCCTCATGTGACTATTGACGCATCGATCTCATTGCAGTTCTATAGTAGTTGAATAATATTTTTTTCTAATATTTTTTTCTTTCCCGATCAGTATCTATTATTTTTTCAAACAGTCAATGGTACTACCTGCCTCACCCTCTTTTTGGTTACTTCTAAGGTCAAGTAGTATTCGTTGATTTGTTTATTTATTCAACAGTCACTTCATTCTATTTCTGTTACGTACTTTATCTTTTCTTTGTTACACATACTGCTTAGGTACAATTTTTTTCTTAGTTCATGGTCCTTTTTCTCTGTATTAACTGGCATTTTTCTGTTGACATTTCCAGAATTTTGGGCTTACGTATTTATTCTTTCTTAGAGGTTCCTTTGTATCTTTATAAAAAAAAAAAAAGTGTTCTTGTTGACATTTCCTGCATTGTAGACGCTCTCCTTTCTCCCTTTTATTTTTTTTAACCTCAGGATTTTCTTCATTCTACTTTCTCTCTTTTTTTTTTTTTATTAATGTTTTTTGTTCTCGTGAATGTACAAAAAAAAAAAAAAAAAAAAAAAAACTGAAATAAAAATAATACGTTTAGTCTCTCTTTTACCTCTTTTTTTTCTTCTCAGTTACTTTTGTCTTCTGGTTTTCTCGGTTTTCCTGTGTAGGCGCATTTTCCGGTAAGGTTTCAGTTCTTCTACATCGAGGAAATCTTTGCCCTGGTGATTACGCTCCAGGCAGGCAATTTCTTCAGGGATAAATGGCTTCCCAGCTACGCTCTTCCTTTTCCGACGGATGTATTTTGGAATATGTTTTAGATGCCGTACTTTACATGTTGTACCATCTCTCTCTCTCTCTTTCTCTCTTCTTCTCTCTCTCCCTCTCTCTCTCTCATAATTTATCTACCTTCTACTCTCTATTTCATTTAATATCTTTACAAATAATTCGCCACTTCATCTTTCAAAGGTTCCAGCATTACTAGTGTCCCTCTAATGTACCATGAAACCCTTTGTCTCACGCCCTCTTCCTTCCCTTATAATTAATCGTTCCTCTCAGAAATGTCCTCGCTCTGAACACTGCCACATTTATCTGATACATTTACAAGCTTACCCTCCGTCAGTAATTCCTTCCCATTGACCAGAACGCTACTATTCCTTGAGGCTGTTCATGTAAGATCAGAGCATATGGAATCTTACGACATGATAATAGGATCTTAGGCGTTTTCTGATTTACCTTCCCCAACTTGTCCCTCCCTCCACAGCGTTCCTCATTACCGGCATCTCTCGGTCGGCCTGAGTCAGCCGTCGACGAAGCAATAAATGGGGAATATCTGCTTCCAGGGAGGGGGTGACTCCGGGAAGACTAATTGTGCCTCGAGACGCCATTAATGGACACACACTGATTGCTTTCTAATTGTTTTTGGATGAACTCGGCGTGTTGAGTTGTGCGTGCGTGAGTATGTGTATGTGTGTGTGTGTGTGTGTGTGTGTGTGTGTGTGTGTGTGTGTGTGTGTGTGTGTGTGTGTGTGTGTGTGTGTGTGTGTGTGTGTGTGTGTGTCGGTACTGATCACGGTCACTACGACGTGAATGCTTTACATACATACGAGTTTTTTCTTTAGTGATGGACAGGCTTTAGCAAGGTCGTTGGTAAGGTAGTAGCGCATCAATACTAAGTGCTATTTTGTATGCATGTATGTATGTATGTATGTATATGTCTCTCTCTCTCTCTCTCTCTTTCTCTCTCTCTCTCTCTCTCTCTCTCTCTCTCCTCTCTCTCTCTCTCTCTCTCTCTCTCTCTCTCTCTCTCTCTCTCTCTCTCTCTCTCTCTCATATCTCCCCTGCAGGCGAGGCCGTTATGGAGTGGATGAGTGAGGGAACAAAGTGGATTAATTCTAAGTTTATGCTCGCGTGGAGGCTGTACCGGGATTCTTGGCCTTGGGTGTGGAGAGGAGGGACGGGGCAGAAGGGAGGAAGGGGCTGGAGGGGAGCTGAGGTGTGTCGACAGACTGTGAAGTTGTGTGTTTGTGTGTCGGAATTTTGGCGATGGTGGTAGTTGGTGAAGGGGAGGGGAGGGGGATGAGGGAGAGAGGAAGGAAAGTGGGGAAAATATGGGGAAGGAGGAAGTGTTAGGGAAAAAAAAATCAAAGGCTCAGATATCCAGGTTTACTACGACTTTCCTTCCGTTTTCTGTTCTATCTGTTCTGTTACGTTTTGCAGAATTTCACTTTTTTTTTTCCTCCTCACAATCTCTACATTCTCCTTCTCTTCCTTAATTTTTTTCTTAGCTTCCTCTTCCTGTTCCTTCCTTCTCTCATGACCTACTCCTGCCCTCCAGTCTAGCTATTCCTGGACTGCAAAATACTGACCCTTCTCTTCTCCGGCAAAACTTTCACCAGCCTGCATCCCGCCTGCCTCCCTCACCTGCTCCTCTGCATCACACCACCGACCCTCATTCTTTCCATCCCAGCTTCCGCCCCACCATACACTTCTCCACACCCACCCCCGCTGGCTGCTCCCTGTTTTTTTGGGGGAGGCTATTTTTTTTCTTCTTCATTCTACTTTTTTTTTCTTTTACCTCTTTCCCGGCCGTCCTTTAACAAATTTTTCTCTCTTTGTCACGACCACCCTTCCGGGCTATGTTTTTTTTTTTCTTCTCTCTCTCCTTTTTTCCTTTCTCATTTTGTTTATCACGCCATATTTTATTTATTTTTATATATATATTTTTTTGTGTGTGTAGTCTACTCGTTCGTTATTTAAGTAATGTCTTAAAAGTTTAGCCACATTATTCCTGCACAGGTAACAATCTCTCTCTCTCTCTCTCTCTCTCTCTCTCTCTCTCTCTCTCTCTCTCTCTCTCTCTCTCTCTCTCTCTCTCTCTCTCTCTCTCTCTCTCTCTCTCTCTCTCTCTCTCTCTTACCTCCATGTAGAAGGTCTGGGGAGGCCGCCGTCAAACCCCGCCACACACTCCACCTCTATGGTCTCCGTGGTCTGGTTGGCGATGGAACAATTCTTAGGCGGGTCGGGATGGCCTGTGGGAGAAGAAAGCACAATATAAATCATCTATCAGCGCAGGTAACAAATAGGGTCATCCATTCCCCTCTTGTTCCGGCAAGGGGCGCGCTAAAGTCTGGGCTGGAAAATGAGGCCGCAGTTGAGGATAAGACGAAAAGCCCGCTGTTGTTTTTGACACTTCCTGAAAAGACTCATCGTTACAGGAAGAAACACTCTCAGGAGGCGGGGAAGATAATGGCGCCTTGTCCATAAAACAGACAGCATAAAAAAATACAAGGTAATTTCTGACTGTGAATAC
>JAXIVD010007353.1:0-12500 GCA_036785275.1 Cancer borealis
GGATGGCCATTCTCTCCACTATTTCACTTCATCCCTTTCTCCCTTCCTCTCTCTCTCTTTCTCTCTTTCTCTCTCTCTTTTTTGTATTTAATTTCCTTCCTCTCCTTCCTTCTCCTTCCTTTCTCCCTCTTTCTCTCTCCTTCTCTCCCTCTTTTTTTTAAATTAATTTCCTTCGTCTCATTCCTTCCTTCCTTCCTTCCTTCCTCTCATTCCTTCCTTCCTTCCTTCCTTCCCTCCTTCCTTCCTCTCCTTCCTTCCTTCCACGTTATTTTATCTGTTGCACGTTGCCGCTGTGTCTCTGAGAATAACTGAAACCAAGCTTGAAGAACATAAGGATAGATAGATAGATAGATAGATAGATAGATTTGAAGATAGATAGATAGAGAGAGATAGATAAACAGAAAGAAAGAAAAAGAGAGACAGTGAGAGAAAGAAAAAACAAAAGAGAATATTATTTTTCCATTTATTTTTTCTTCTCAGTAATATGTGAAGGCGGGAAATCAGTGATCGCTTGGAGAGGTTGTGATCAATACTTCTAGTGATACTTAATTACTGCAAGAGTCTGAAGGGGAGGAAAGGAGGAGGGAGAGAGGGAGGGAAGGGAGGGAGGGAAGGGGAGGTAGGGAGGGAGGGAGGGAGGTTAGGAGAGGTGGAGATGGGATGCTGAGGGGAGGAATCTGTGGGGACGAAAGGAACAAGAATTATGATTGCCGGGAGGTGGAGGAGGTAAAAGAGGAGGAGGAGGAGGAGGAGGAGGAGGAGGAAAAGGAGGAGGAGAAGGAAGAGGAGGAGGAGGAGGGAGTCTGAGATGGAGTAATGATGAAGGTTGACGAGGAAGTAAATGAAGGACAAACTGATGATGGTGTTGCTTCCTTCACTTATTCCTTTACTCCTTCCTTCCTTCCTTCCTTCCTTCCTTCCTTCCTTTATTGATGACAACGGTAAAAGGATAACATAAAGAAGGACAAGGACGAGGAGGAGGAGGAGGACGAGAAGGAGGAGGAGGAGGAGGAGGAGGAAGAAGAGGAGGATATACGTGACATAAACGCGGTAGAGCGAATCAAATCAAACTTAGAACGCCAACTCTGACCAACCTCCACCACCATTACCAAAGCCTCTTCTCTCTCCCTTCTTTCCTCTCTCCCTTCTCTCCTCTCTCCTTTGCCTCCTTCTCTCACTCATCACATTCTCTCTTATACTCATATTCCTTCATATTTCACCCTCTCCTTCTTTCTCTATTCTCTACTCTTAGTTATTTTTACCTCTCCTATCTTTATCCTTCTATTTCTTGATTGTCATCCTCTCAGATTCCTCTTTCCTTACTCTCATTACTTCATCCTCATTTTTCATCCTCTTCTCACCTTCCCTCCCTCTCCTCCCCTCACAATACACTCTCAGCTCTCCCC
Organism: Cancer borealis; assembly: GCA_036785275.1. NCBI lineage: Eukaryota > Metazoa > Arthropoda > Malacostraca > Decapoda > Cancridae > Cancer > Cancer borealis. The sequence goes on from JAXIVD010007353.1 coordinate 1,407, forward strand.
TCACCTCACACCTGCCTGCCTCTCCTTGCTGTAATGTGACTCACCTGAAGGGTTAAGAAAATATAAGCGGTAACGATAATTCATCTTACCTGAGTGTGTGTGCGTGTGCCTGTATATGTTTGTGTGTGTGTGCGTGTGTGTCCGGTTTACCATCCACCATTACTTCCTGCTCACGGGGGTGTAGGGATGCTGGGGGTGTCTCGAGTGTTTGAAGCTGTTTGCCTCTTCTTTGTTTTTCGAGTAGGTGGTGGTGGTGGTGGTGGTGGTGATGGTGGTGGTGGTGGTGGTGGTGGTGGTGGTGGTGGTGATGTTATCAGTAAGGTTATCCTAGTCATCTTACAGTCTATACATCCATCCACCTTTGACGGCCTCTATACATCTCGTTAGGTTCAAGTAATACTATGACAGTGTTCCTGGTATCGCCGCGGCTCTGCTTCACGGTGCCCAAGAATGCCGCCTCACGTCCAAGGTGTTGTTGTGAGTCTGCTTCTCACCTGAGCCGAGGCATGCGTAGAGGTGTAGGGATGTAGGGGTGTAGGGGTGTAGGGGTGTAAGGGTGCGGCGGGCCCACTACACCTACTAAAGGATCAAAGGAGAGTGTTAACCTCTAGCCCGTTATGAAGGTTGAGTAATCGCTGCGTCTTGCTACAACGCTCAAAAATTCTGCTTGTGGAACACCACTTGAGTTACGCAATGAATCTATGGTTTTTGAACATTTATTTTCCATAATGGAAGTGATCTGCTCAAGTAAATAGTATATGTCATCTGCACCTTTGTGACACAACGCCACACAGTGTAGGTGCAGCAACACCATGAAGGACATGAAGAACATTGGAGTTAGAGTTAGAGTCTAGTGCTGATCTAGATCATTGCCTCTTTTAACGCGGTATTTTCTTCAGTGTGTCACAATGGTTATACTTGAATGGAATTGTATAACATGGTATTGACGGTCTACAAGGTTGTAATTTGAGGAAACTAAGCGAATGTTTGGGTGAAAGATCTCCGAGAGTTGTGTAAAGGTTACGTAACTCAAAGTGCAGCTGTGCACGATTTCATAAAGAAACGCACAGAGTTGAAGGAGAGAGAGGAACGACAGGACATCTTCGAGGGTCAAGTGAAGAGCAGTGGTCGATGTGGTGCTTGAACGTTATACAAAAGATCTATACCTGAAGGAGGAGGTTCTCTGTCTGCACGACAGCGAGACACCAAGTCTTCTGGGTCACACTTGGGCCTCTCGTGGCAGCTTGAGGGCGTGCCAAGGACTGAAGACGGAACAAAGGCCCACGCTGGCTGGCCCGATACAAGAGGCAAGCGGCCGTGCAGCACGCCCACAACATGCTGCGTGCAAGGGTTGTGCATCACATAGTGTCGCCTCGAGAAGGTTAATGGTGCCGGCGGGGCGACAGACTCTCGTAACCCACGATGACGGAGCCTCGAGGTCGGGGAGCAGCCGGGCAAATGAACGGTCGTTGTTATGAGCTCTGTAACTGTAATGAAAATAATCCCGTCACTCTCCACTTTCAGAGGCTGGTGTGCCGGGGCAGGACGTAACGCAGGATGGGTGAGTGTTGTACAGCTTTTTGTGTACTTGTAAAGGTCAAGATTAAAACACCATCTGTTCATGGGTCATTGGAGAGTTAGCACCCCTCACCCCCCCACCACACACACACACACACACACACACACACACACACACACACACACACACACACACACACACACACACACACACACACACACACACACACACACACACACACACACACACACACACACACACACACACACACACACACACACACACACACACTCACACACACACACACACACACACACACACACAGGATCCCGACAAGAGTGTGACGGCCGCTGATAACCTCATCGCCTTTGATCTCCCTTCTCGACCGCTGACGCATCTAACTGAAAATTAATGTTGTGAAGGGGAGCGGCGACCGGAAAATGTTGACAGGCTGTAAGAGGTCCAGAGGGTGAGGGGAACGGGTGATGCTTCTCACTACAGACCGAAAAGAAGAGGACGAGGGAGGGAGGGAGGGAGATGAGGAAGGAAGGAAGGAAGGGAGATGAGGAAGGGAGGGAGGAGCCATAATTCTCATCAAGAGGGAGTGAGGGACGAAGGAGAGAAGCCATGCATCTCCCTATAAGCCGAGAAGGATGACGCTGACCGCCAAAAGAGAGTAAAGGGTTTAGAGGGACGAGGACGAGGACGAGGGTGACGGACGCCTAGGCAGAAAAAGACCTAGCAGCACACCAAGCTTGAGACGGTCATAACCTTTAGAAGAGCTTCGTCGCGGGGTGCCAAGGACAGAAGGGGAGGAGAAGGTGGTGTAACAGCCTCCTCGGATGGTAAGACTGGCTGGTGAATGGCCTCGTTGGGCAGTTAATGAGGAAGAACAGAGGGAGGAATGACCCTTTAGCTCTGTGGGGGATAAAGTGACGGCGACGAAGTGTACTCGTAAATGATGGTCAGAGGTGGAGTGGAAGCTTATATTTAGAGTGGAGTAGAGCATAAGGGAAAATGAATGATAATGTTGAATGGTAATTGTCATCTATACGTTATTGGATATTGGTCTGCGTTCCAAGCTAAGATGAGGCTCGGCTTGGCTCGTCTGTCGTGGTTATGTTTTGTAGTTTGTGTGTGTGTGGGGGGGGGGGTGATGTGTGTGCGTGTGCGTGTACGTGTGTGTGAAGAGGAACAGCTGCAGGAAGTGAAGTAGTGTGTGTGGTACGATCTAAATACCCACCAAGACTATAAACTTTGCACAAATTTGAACTTAAGAGAATATAAGAGAAAAGTTTCGGATTTCTTTATTATATATTTCAATGAAGGAATCGAGAAAATCTTTATGATAGCTTTTTAATTTATTAGTTTATTTTCATTCTTGTGTGTGTGTGTGTGTGTGTGTGTGTGTGTGTGTGTGTGTGTGTGTGTGTGTGTGTGTGTGTGTGTGTGTGTGTGTGTGTGTGTGTGTGTGTGTATGTGTGTGTGTGTGTGTGTGTGTGTGTGTGTGTGTGTGTGTGTGTGTGTGTGTATGTGTGTGTGTGTATGTGTGTGTATGTATGTAAGTCCGACCTACCCATGGACTTGAATCGTTACCTTGGACTCGAATTGCTTGGACAGGATCTGGAGGGTGATCGTACTATTCTTACAACCACTCATAACACTCCCTTTATACATGACGTGAAGCATCTCGTTACTCTGCCTTATGACACACTCCAAATGACTCCAGTTTTATTGCTGTAATACAAACTAATATAATACTATACGCAGCGAACTCACTCCGCCCTGAAGAGAGACACGACACACACACACATACACATACACATACACATACACCATTTCAGAGTATGTTAAGATGTAGATATATTAAGCAATTCATTACCTTCCATATGTATTATTAAGTCACATATTGAAAAATTGTCTCCCGAACTTGTGAGGGTCAGGTCAGGTCAACAGGCAGGCAGGCAGTCAGGCAGGCAGTCGTAAAATGTATATTATCTTGAAGTCGTATATAACATGTGTAATAATGGACAATAAATATCCCGAGGAGTGATTTAACGTGGTTGTAATGAAGGGCGAAGCACCACGTGGGTCGCACTGCACAAGACAAAGCACGTAATACACACATAATATACACAAATTAATAGTACGTGTTCTGTATGTATATTGTCAGCGAGAGAATCTATTATTTAACATGTATGGCGTATTGTGCATTGTGTCCCTTCCTTCCCCGTGCAATATAATACAATACTTTACGTGCTGCACCAAAGACGTGTGATGTGTTCCTTGATATTTGTTAACCCTTCACGTGTATCGCTGAGGAAATGAAGGTTGGGGAATACCGGGTTGAATTTACATACATATATACTGTCACTGAGATCCATACTGAATGTGAAGGGATGAGGTGAAGGAAAGGTCTGCTTCAACGTTATCCATCCTACGTGACTCTCTGGGGCTGAAACATGATTTTTAGTTACTTTTTTTACACACATTAAAGCTGCCTTAGGTATCATAACAACAGTTGAAAATATAGTTGTTGTACCAATCTGTAGAGGTGATAATAGTCAGAGTAAGAACAGATAACAATAGTCATACTACTATCAACTATTTGTGTTGGTTAGGAATGTCAAATATTCACGATTCTATTATAGGAAAGTGCTTCCCTTCGTTTTATTAATATCGTTTACCAATGATCTTGAAGCCATTGTTACGAGTGGTGCTTGTGGGATCGGTAATTAAATAGTAGTCTATGCTAATATTGTCAAGGCCTATCCATTGAAACTTTTAAACACTTATATATAGAGGAGGAAGTGAAGAGGAGGAGGAGTACAATTCTAAAGCTACTTATATATTCATGATGTAGTTTGATAAATCTTCAGGTCATTAAAATAGATTAATACAGGGACATATGATTGAGTAGCGCCTTGCCACAGTGTTCATTTCCGTTTCCTTGGTATATGTGCATCTGACATCGAACCCAGTGGCACCTGAGTTGCTATTAATCGTCCTTACGCAAATTTCCCCAGACACTGACTTATCGACCAGTTAGATAGGGAGGATGAACCCCTAGATTGACCATGCTCTGTCTTCCCTCGCATGGCCTTGAACCCAGACCCTTGTGTTCTTAGACAAGGCAAAAGTACGGTACAAACCACTACGGTATAGTTGTACATTGCTTACCATCGAGACACGTTGCGAAAGGAGGAGAAATTATATAAAAAAATGAATAAAACTAACTCAATAAATAATACTAACTTGTCATGGATGTCTGGTAGTAAGAGGAATGAATCAACAATAATAATACTCATGAATTCTTGCGTGAGTGTGATCGTAGAGTCAACAAAAGGATGTTTAATGAGACCAATAACGTTTTACAGCCTCATTCAGCAGCGTGTGTGTGTGTGTGTGTGTGTGTGTGTGTGTGTGTGTGTGTGTGTGTGTGTGTGTGTGTGTGTGTGTGTGTGTGTGTGTGTGTGTGTGTGTGTGTGTGTGTGTGTGTGTGTGTGTGTGTGTGTGTGTGTGTGTGTGTGTGTGTGTGTGTGTGTGTGTGTCTGTCTGTCTGTCTGTCTGTCTGTCTGTCTGTCTGTATGCCCGAAGAAAGTCGTGATAAAATCTTTCAGAAAATACAATGTCACATTCTCCGCTGTTTACGCCAAAGAGGGAGAGAAAAACGGAACATTTCGTGGGTTTAAACTCCTGTTGGTAACGGGACGTAACAGGCGTTATGTTATATATGTTGTTACGGAGGCAGGAAGGCACGAGAAGGAAGGAATTAGTAAGTTCTGTGGTGGTGGTGGTGGTGGTGGTGGTGGTGGTGGTGGTGGTGGTGGTGGTGTACTCATATTCGGCATAATTAATCTCACTCCCGCGGCTGAGGGTAGAGTGTGGCGGACAGGGTTTCCTCTACTCCTCAGGCACTGTGGAGGAGGAGGAGGAGGAGGAGGAGGGGGAGGAGGAGGAGGAGGAGGAAGAGGAGGAGGAGGAAGAGGAGGAGGAGGAGGAGGGAGGAGGAGGAAGCTTACTCCCTTCCTCCCTCCCTCGCTCCTTTTATGAACTCTTGTCCACAGAATTTCTTCACGGTCAAATTCTTTTATTATTCTTTCCTGATTTTCTTTTTCTGTTCCTCCCTTCCTTCTTTCGTCTTCACTTCACTTCACTTTAAAGGGAAGCCAAAAATTGCAAGTCAATAACAAAATTCATTTCATCAGTTAAAAAAAAAAAATGAAAAAAAGAAGAAGTTAGTCTCATCTCAAGGCATTCAATCTTTACACTGTTGAAAAAAGAAGATGGGTCGCTATTTAATGAAACCTTGAGGATTTTAATTAAACTCAACAACATTGGGTCGAACGAAAGTCTCGGGCGGTGGGAGGCGAGGAAGACTGGCGGGAAACAATGAGATGAGGCTCCAAGGAACACTGAAACACGCCCATCGACAAACGTTTACACACGACTCACTCTGCAGGTAATTCAGAGTCAGACCTGCGAGCCACTTGACCCCAGAACCAAAGTTACGATGCAGGGAAGTGAAGGGAAGGGAATCCGTTGTTTACGATTTACATTCTTAAGTAGTAATGAATAACTTAATTTCTTTATCTTCTGTAGTAATTTGATTATGTATTTGTAAATGATAATGTCAGTATTTTGATTACAGTTTTTTTCTCTAAATCTTAATCTTGCAGTTGTATACCCTCTACCTGTCTACTCTCTCTCTCTCTCTCTCTCTCTCTCTCTCTCTCTCTCTCTCTCTCTCTCTCTCTCTCTCTCTCTCTCTCTCTCTCTCTCTCTCTCTCTCTCTCTCTCTCTCTCTCTCTCTCTCTCTCTCTCTCTCTCTCTCTCTCTCTCTCTCTCTCTCTCTATTCCATCCATGTACTCTATTATCTATATGTCTTCCTCACTTTCTTCCTCAGGTATTCTTAACATCAAATCAAACTCACATTCTCCAGCTCTCTAATGTCACAACCAAAAACTTCATCTGTCTCGTTATAATTTCCACAGATCTTTTCTCATTTCCATTCCATTCTCTGTAGCACTTCCTGATTTTTTTTTTTCTCTCTCTCTCTCTCTCGTGTTATGTTATATAGAAAGTCTGTCTAGTGGTAAACAGATGGCAAGAGGGAGTGACATTGGTGGATTGGAAAGGTTTCTGGTGTGGGTGGAATGATTTTGTATTTCATCAAAAGCAATATTGTAAATGTCTACCAATGAAATGAAACCTAAACTGTGCCACCCACAAATAAAAAAAAAATTATTGACATATATAAAAATGATTATATTTAAGTGAGTATTGTATGTTTTTTTTGTGGTATTACATATTTTTTTCATATATATATAATTTATTTCTTGGTGATTAACTTATATCTTTAAATTATACGAAAAGTTATTATGTTCATTGAAAAAAAAATAGACAAGAAAAATGTAATTATAATCAAGAACCTTTTTTTTATTTTATTCTCTTCCCCTTTTTTTTCCACCTTTTCTCCTCCTTTCTTCCTCCTTTCTTCCTCCATTTTCCTTTCTTCTTTAATAGGTGTTGGTGTGAGTTGGTAAGTGTTATAATACATAAGGCCAACCTGCCTCTACCTCACCTCACCTTCTAGCTTTAAAGGTGAACCCAATAACCCCACATGCATCCACGGCCTCATAACATGTAGAAGACTGATAATGTAATAGTTGTATCCTCTCTCTCTCTCTTTCTCTATCCCTCTCTTTCTTTCTTTTTCTTTCTTTCTCTCTCTTTGCTTTCATGTCGTAGATCTTCCGTTGTTTATGTAACGTATAGCTTTCTTCCTAGTCTTCCTTTTCCTCCTCTTCGTCGCCCCTTTCTCCTCCTCCTCCTCCTTCTCCTCGTCCTCCTCGTTCTCGTCCTCGTCCTCCTCATCATCACCCACACGTCAGACTACTTGGTCGGTGGAAGGCAGCCATTTCTAGGGCGAGAATTACAGTCGCTGTGTAAGCTTTATGATCCCTAAAGAATTTTTCGTTGTTTCTTCCCCAGATGTTCCTGTGTATTTTTATTTATTTTTTGGTTTTAGTTTGTTTTATTTTATTTGTCTTGCTTCAGCCTCTTTCCTTATCCTCCTTTTCCTTCTCCTCCTTCTTTTCTTCTTCTTTTTCTTCTTCTTCTTCCTTATCTTGCGCTTCCCGTGTGTATCCTGTTTTGGGTCTAACTACACTAGTCCTAATGTTTGTGTTGAAGTTTTTTTTTTTGGTGTGTGTGTGTATATGTGTGTGTGTGTGTGTGTGTGTGTGTGTGTGCGTGTGTGTGTGTGTGTGTATGTATGTGTGTGTGTGTGTGTGTGTGTGTGTGTGTGTGTGTGTGTGTGTGTGTGTGTGTGTGTGTGTGTGTGTGTGTGTGTGTGTGTGTGTGTGTGTGTGTGTGTGTGTGTGTGTGTGTGTGTCTAGTTTGATCGTTCTCATAAGCAGGTTAATGGAAGGTAAAGAAAGGTGAAGATGTTATATTTTTTTTCATTTCCTTAATTAGATGTTTTACGACAAATTCATTATAGAAGCGACGTTGCATTCTTAACTAGGAAACCCTTTTTCTATTTATATATATTTTTTTTTTAAACATGTTTTTTTTGTATAGGTATCGACGTGCTGTATGTATGTATATGTATGTATATGTGTTTATGTATGTATGTATGTATGTTTTATTTTCATTTCTTGTTTGTAAGTATGTATGTATATGTATTTATGTATGTGTGTATATTGTATTTTTATTCATTTCTTGATTGTATTTGGTATGGAAGGTGTGGGATGAGGGTAAAGGGGGGAGGGAAAAGATAAGTGAGGAAGATATTATAACCAAACTAACTATTCTGAAACATTTCTCCTTTTTTTTAAGTAAATTATTCAAGTGACAAAAATATAATAACAAAATTTAAGTAGTGATATAACATTTCCCATTTTTTTTTTAAAGTATATTGTATAAATAACGAAAATATTATAACAAAACTTAACTACTGGTGTAACAATCCCCCCTTTTTTTTTTTCAAGTATTCTATTTAATTTTCATGTGAAGACTGACGAGGATGCGCTGCCATGTCCGCCTTTACGGTTCTAACTGATTATGAGGATTTGTGGGGACCATTACTGCACATTATTTACCGCGTGTTTCCGGCACAAGGCTTCACTGCAGGGTATTGCTGGGCGGGATTTTGTTTCACTCGCCTCCCGTTCACCCCGCCAGCCAGCCAGCCAGCCAGCCAGCCAGCCAGTCCTCCCGCGCCCAGCCTGTGGGAATATTCGTAAATTCCCAGTGAAATTCAGTTTGAGGGTAAAAAAAAAAGGAGAGAGGAATAGGAAAGGGATGCCGTACCGCTGTGTTATTTTTCTTTTTGTTTTCTCTCTCTCTCTCTCTTTCTCTCTCTCTCTCTCTTTTTTCTTTCTCTCACACACACACACATACATACATACACACGCAACATGTTATGCATAGTTTTACCGGAGTATTTATCAGTATTCGAGGCTGATGGTTGAGTGCACTGTGGAAATGAGTAGTGCTGGCAGGCAGGCAGGCAGGCAGGCAGGCAGGCAGGCAGGCAGGCAGGCAGGCAGGCAGGCAGGCAGGCAGGCAGGCAGGCAGGCAGGCAATCAGGCAGGCAGGCAATCAGGCAGGCAGGCAGGCAGACAGGCAAGCAGGCAGGCAGGCAGGTAGGCAGGCAGGCAGACAGGCAGGCAGGCAGGCAGGCAGTTAAGCAAGCAGGCAGGCAGTTAAGCAGGCAGGCAGGCAGGCAGGCAGTTAAGCAGGCAGGCAGGCAGGCAGGCAGGCAGGCAGGCAGGCAGGCAGGCAGGAAGTTAGGCAGGCAGGCAGGCAGACAGGCAGGTAGGCAGGCAGGCAGGCATACAGGCAATCAGGCAGGCAGGCAGGCAGGCAGGCAGGCAGGCAGGCAGGCAGGCAGGCAGGCAGGCAGGCAGGCGGAGGTAACACACAAGGAAGTCATAGAAGGCTCCATGCTTGTGAAACTGCTGCTTCCTGGTGCCGAGTGGGGAAGAGAGAGAGAGAGAGAGAGAGAGAGAGAGAGAGAGAGAGAGAGAGAGAGAGAGAGAGAGAGAGAGGAGAGAGAGAGAGAGAGAGAGAGAGAGAGAGAGAGAGAGAGAGAGAGAGAGAGAGAGAGAGAGAGAGAGAGAGAGAGAGAGAGAGAGAGAGAGAGAGAGAGAGAGAGAGAGAGAGAGAGAGAGAGAGAGAGAGAGAGAGAGAGAGAGAGAGAAGAGAGAGAGAGAGAGAGAGAGAGAAGAGAGAGAGACGAGAGACAGAGAAGAGGGGGGGAGGTAAAGTGCGTGCTCTGACGAATACCTTTGACTTTATCTCTCCAGGTGGAAGAAATGGAGGGAATAAGAAGCAGGATATGAAGGAGGAAGACGAGAAGGAAACAGGAAGAGGAAGAGGAGGAGGAGGAGGAGGGGAGGAGGAGGATTGTGGTGAAGAGAGGATGGGTACACTACACAATCCTACATGGGAGAGGCTGGGAGGCTCCTCACTTAAGACATGGATATACACTTAGAGAGCCGCCCTTGTCGCCCTCAGCTCACACTGGATACTCTCTTGCCCGATGTGACCTTCCTTGCTTGCGATCCCTTCCTTTTCTATGCTATGACATGTGTATTTTTTCATTCATTTTATTTTATCATATATATCACTTTATTATTTTTCACAGTATTAATTGAATATCATCTGCATCAATTTTTTTTTTCTTACTGTAGCTGTGGTTTTTACTATGCTGCAAAATCTTGTGTGTTGTAAAAGTGTTAAGGAAAAGTCATCTGATATTCATTCCAGCAGTTGTTTTCAAGAGATTCTGGACTGAAAATAGAGGTAGAGGCTGGGCGGGGTGGCGCGGTGTAGAATGATGTAGGGTGAGATGAGGTTGTAGAAGTAGATCGCACCCTAACACACACACACATACACGTACACACACACACACACACACAACACACACACACACACTCGCCTCTCCGCTACCATGATTTCGGACGTGGTGTTCCCTGTTCCTATATCAGCACAGTGGCTCTTATCCACCTCCCACACATGGATGAAAATAGGTAGAGCCAGAAAGGTCCTGGAGTACCCTGCTCTCTACCCCGCGCCACAATAGGTGATGAAGTTGTGAAGTGAAACAGACAATAGTCACCCCTGCATCCTTGACTGGATATCGCAACAGATATAGAATAGATGTCTCAGATACGGCCTGGAATGAGTGAAAGTACTGAAAGAAAACTGGTAAATGTTGTAAAAAATGCCAAAGAAACAGCCTGGAATGAATAAAAGTGCTGTAGAAAGAAACTGGAAAGCGATGCCAAAGTCACAGCCTGGGAATGAGTGAAAGTAACGAAAAAAAAACTGGAAGACGTTGTAAAAAAATGCCTCAGATACATCCTGGAATGAGCAAAGGTAACGAAAAAAATACCTGGAAAGCGTTGTAACAGATGCCCCCCAAAAAAACAGCGAAGGTAACGAAAAATAAAATGAAAGGTGTTATAGAGGAATGATTCTCGCGTCTGTGGAGGAAATCTTTTATAACTTAACCAAAGAAGTGATCATAAAAGGAAGGAAATGTATACTTAGTCCCATTGTA
>JAXIVD010007353.1:17500-20398 GCA_036785275.1 Cancer borealis
CGGAAGGTTGGGTGGGTGGGTGACCTGTCTTGTACCTACCTTACCTGCCAGGTGTTCAAGTTACCTAGTGAAGGGATGCAAGGAAGGTAGGTGATGGTGGTGATGGTGGTGATGGTGATGGTGGTGATGGTGGTGATGGTGGTGATGGTGAGGAAGGGAAGAGGTGATTTGTAGGGTTATAGATAGAGAATTTGATGGATGTGAGGGCTTGTGAAGGGAAGGAAGGGAAGGGGATGGTGAGGGGAGGGAAGGGAAGGGATGGTGAGGGAGAGAAGAGAAGGGAATGGCTAGTTAGAGAGAGAAGAGAAGGGAAAGTGTTAGAAGGAAAGGGAAAGAAAAGAAGGAAAGAAAAGGAAGGGAAGGGCTGGTGATGAGAGAGAAGGGAAAGGAAGGGAAGGAAGGGAAGGAAGGAAGGTCTTGTTGCTCTGTACACCGTCTTGTTGCGTGACTGTTGGTGTTGTTCCTCTCATAAGTAATTATGAGTGTGTGTGTGTGTGTGTATGTGTGTGTGTGTGTGTGTGTGTGTGTGCTGTGTGTGTGTGTGTGTGTGTGTGTGTGTGTGTGTGTCTGTGTGTGTGTGTGTGTGTGTGTGTGTGTGTGTGTCTGTGTGTGTGTGTGTGTGTGTGTGTGTGTGTGTGTGTGTGTGTGTGTGTGTGTGTGTGTGTGTGAGAGAGAGAGAGAGAGAGAGGAGAGAGAGAGAGAGAGAGAGAGAGAGAGAGAGAGAGAGAGAGAGAGAGAGAGAGAGAGAGAGAGAGAGAGAGAGAGAGAGAGAGAGGAGAGAGAGAGAGAGAGAGAGAGAAAGATGTAATTAGTTATTATGCACATAAATACATAATGAGTTAGTTCATTTCACTCCCTTGTTTTCTTTTTTTTATACTTGTTTTTTTGTGTTATACGTAAAGGTCATAATTAAGACACCCCAAAAAGAAATAAACTACCTTTTTTTTTTTTTATTTCAAGGTCAAAATACACTTCACGCGTCAAACAATATATAACAAAACTCAAGTCACACGTACGTACATTAATTTTTTTCTAGGCATTGATAAACTTAAGGAAGATATAGCAATACAAAAACTATTATAACATTCATACTTCTTACTAGACCTAAGAACACGAAAGCCTAATCTATTGAAATTCAGGTTTTTTCTTCTCGATAATTTGTATCTAAGCGTGTACGGCTCTAGGATAATAGCATGTGGAGGTAATGATGGTGGTTAAGAAGGAGGGAGAAGAAGGAGGAGGAGGAGAAGGAGGGGATGACAGCTAGAAGAAGAGGAGAAGAAGGATGGAAGAGAAAGATGTAGAAGAAAAAGTAGAGGAAAGAAATATTTCGAGAATGAAGAAGAAGAACAAGATGAAGATTAAAAATAACAAGATGAACATGAAGAACAAAAAAAAAAAAAAGAAGGAATAGATAGAAGAGGAGGGGAGGCTTGCTTGGGTGGTGGTGTGAGGGGAGGGGGGAGTAAAGGGGGAAGGTTGGGGAAGGGGGGAGGATCGTTGTGTGACCCGGCTCTGCTTCAGACTGAGGACGAGCCTGTTTACACGACATCAAAGATTCAGTGGAGGGAACGAGGTGGTCGCCGCTATATCGAGAAATGCGACCGGCAGCAGCAAAGACGAACACACATTATAGCCGAAGACGCTGCCTGTAAACACACACACACACACACACACACACACACACACACACACACACACACACACACACACACACACACACACACACACACACACACACACACACACACACACACACACATGCACACACATATGAAAAACTGAAGTAAATAAGTCATGTTTACGTATGTTTAGTTTGCGTAAAGAACTAAGAATCTTCCACCAACATTAAATTTATTGTATTTCCCTCAAGGTTAAAAGTAAAATAACATAATTATAAAATTTTATATATAATAACAAAGCTGTTTATGTACTTTATCATTATTATTAAATATTTTGATGAAACCAGAAAAATAATATCATCTAGAAAGGGAAACAATTCAGTATTATAAAGACAAATACAGAAACCGTTGCTACCACGTGTCTTGCAAAACGACTCACCCACATCCTGTCAACACTTAAACGCAGGTAACTTACTAATGGAACAGATATGAGTGAGATGCACGTGTATGTGTGTGTGTGGGGGGGGGGGGGATGGTGCGTAGAGTGGATGTCTAGGTGGATGACCGACCACTCCACTTGCTTACCTATGTGTGTCGTGAGTGTTTGGTGCCAAAGTAAGGGTGGAGGTGCATGGTGTTGATATCTTAGCTGAAGGAGGAAGGGGAAGGAAGGTAAGGAGAGGAAGTGGCAGGTAGGTAGATCGTGTGTAGGTTAGGAATGTGCGTTCTATATATCGTAATGTTTATGTCAGTTGAGTTAGTAAACAAAAAGCGTCACCACTCTAACATTTCTCTCTCTCTCTCTCCTCCTACCTCACACACTCTCCACTTCCTCCATTCTCCTTCCTTCCTCCCTTCCTCCCTTCCTTCCTGTTTCAATCCTTGTATGTGTGTTTCATTCTCCAGCGCACTCATTCTCCTCCAACTCTCCTTCCTTCCTTCTTCCTTCCTGCTTCAGTCCCTCTCCGCCTGCCTGCCTCCCCATCCACTCCCTTCCTCCCCAATTTTTCTCTCCCTAACCATCTCTATTATTTTCAGCCTCATTTCTACGTATTGTTCCCACCCCAAGCAGCCACGTCAGTCCTACCTCATTCTTTCCTTTCTTTCTTTCTCTCCCTTTTCTTTTTATCTCTCTCATTTCTTTCTTTCTCTTCACAACTTATCGGTTTTTTTTTCATTTTTTTATTTTTATTTTTTATTTTCTGTTCTTTCTTTCTTATTTTTCTTTTTTCTTTCGTTTTTTTTTCTCTGAATTTTTTGTTAGGTCTTTGATTCC
>JAXIVD010007354.1:0-5000 GCA_036785275.1 Cancer borealis
ACTACTCCTACTACTACTACTACTACTACTACTACTACTACTACTTCTACTACTACTTCTACTACTACTTCTACTACTACTACTTCTACTACCACCACTACTACTACTACTACTACTACTACTACTACTACTACTACTACTACTCCTACCACCACTACTACTACTACTGCTACTACTACTACTACTACTACTACTACTACTTCTACTACTACTTCTACTACTACTACTACTACTACCACCACTACTACCACCACTACTACTACTACTACTACTACTACTACCACCACTACTACTACCACTACTACTATTTCTACTACTACTACTACTACTACTACTACTACTACTACTACTACTACTACTACTACTACAACCACTACTACTACTACCACTACTACTACTACTACTACTACTACTACTACTACTACTACTACTACTACTATTACTACTCCTACTACCACTACTACTACTACTACTACTACTACTACTACTACCACCACCACTACTACTACCACCACTACTACTACTACTACTACTACTACTACTACTACTACTACTACTACTACAACTACTACCTTACAGATACCTCCACCCCATGTTTATTTATTAAATAGACGAGGGCTCCACGAATTGGAGGTCAGTGGCCCCAACTCTGGTCGCCACTGACTGTGGCATCCAACCATATTACTACTACTTATCTACTATTTACTTAAATACAATACTTATTTACATATCTATATAACTATGTTGTCTACACTCTTATGTCACTCTCCACTACAGTGGTCTGGTAGTCCAGGCCAGCTGTATCGGTGGCTGTGGGGGCAGAGTATCGAGTACCCCTGAGACAAAGGAGGGCAGACCTGAGCAGGGAGAAAGAGACACGGCATCTCATCCAGGCGACAACGTGGCTCCTTGGCTGGTGCTTCTTTTCTGCGGTTATATCTGCTAGTCTTGAATAGAAGCACTTGGCCTTGGAGCCCATCCCGCCGGACGTGGTGAAGACCAAGGGCGTGAAGCTGCCCTGATCAACATGCAGAATCCTTTCCCCATACGCCCTGATTTTCTCCTGCTCATTCCTCTGGTGGGCAGTTTCCAGGGAGAGCTCTCGGTGGCAGGCGTCCATAGGATCGAAGATTCTGATGTCCATGAAGGCTCTCTGTCCTCTGGTCCAGAATCCACGAGCACTTATGTCCACCCGGGCCTCGTTGGCGGTGTTGGCCGTCCTGTACCGCATGTGTTCACCGTCCAGGGGAAGAAGAGTTGGTTCAGTGGAGACGTCGCGGCACACCTCCCTGAGCATGCTGGCCGTCACATCCCTCACCTCGTCGTGCCTGATGCACACGAATCCCCCCTTTTTACAGGTCATGGTGTGGTTGACATTGTTCGGGGATCCACATGCACAGGTGTTGGGAATTCCCTCCACTGGCCAGCCATACCTCAGAGCAATGGCATCTACAAATTCTTGTTTGTTAAGGCTGAAGCCTTTTGCTCTGATAGGCAGGCATGTTAGCCAGTTGGAAGCTCCCGTTTCCTGTGCAGTGTGAATTTTCCTCACGGTATCCGCTGGCAGGATGTATTTTAGCTGTTCCAACATATCCCCTTGTGCTCTTTGCCTGTTTCTTGAGATGTTTTTTCTTAGCTCCAAGATCGCATTTTGGTCTGTTTCACCATGTGCGTCTTGAGCTACGATTTTTTCAGTGAGGGATCTGGTGAGGTTGATGGAGTTTAAATTCTCTTCATCGGCCAGTGTCTCAGGGGATGTGATCCCAATCCCACCCAGTCTTGGTGGAAGTGTCAGCAATGTCCTCTCGTCCTCCCCCAGGACGCGGAATCTCATCAGCGCTGGTAGAAAGGTGTTCCTGATGGAGTTTTCCAGGGGTCTGAGGAGAGGGCTGATGCCTGGGATGGTGCGCATGACAAAGCTCCATCGGTGTTGTAGGCCATGCGTGAATGCTGAGTAGGCTGCGTGTGGTTCTGTCCTGGCCATGTCAGACAGGACTTCCACCTCTTTCACCCACTCCGACACTTTCTCCCCAACATACTTCTCCTTGAACTCGGCTGTTCCAATTACTGCACCCAAATGTCGCTGTCCGTCCTTTGTCACAATGACCCCACTGCCATTGAACTGTTCCATCGCAGTGTTATAATGTTCGGGTTTAACAATAAGGACGGACTTGATGGCGTTGGGTGTGTATCCTATCGTAGGGCCATTGTCATTTACAAGGTTCCACCACCCCTTCAAGTCTGCAATTTTCCCTGCCCCTGACAGGTCATCTGCGTATGCCACTTGCTTCACATGTGTTTTTTCATACGCAATCACATCTTGAAGCACTGATAAGCCCAGAGCATACATTGCCATGGCCACTGGGTCACCTTGTGTTGTTCCCTCCATGGATTTCAAAACCTTAACCTTAACACTACTATTGCTATTATCACTTATGTACAAATCTGAAGGATCACTGTATGTGTTCTCAACATATGTCGCAAGTGATGGACATTTCGCTCGAATGTTGTGAAGCATTGTCTTTCTGTTAATAGTGTTAAATGCATTTTTGGCGTCCACTAACAGCATCGCTTCACATTCATCCTGGCCAAAAATCTTCCTCATGGCGTGGATGGCCGCTTCCCCGCCTGCCTGCTGTCCTGCACACAACTGTAGATTCCCTGCCGCTCTTCTTACATCCTCCTTCACCACCACCATGATGCACTTCCCTATAATTCGACGGAGAACTTCCCCAATACCGATGGGTCTGCACCCTGGCTTCTTGTCAAGGGGGATAAGGCGGCAGGCAGTCAAGGCGTCAACATGTCGACAGTTGGTGGCGGCAAGTTTTCTCGCTAGTGCTGCTAGGACGCTGCACAAGTCACCGGCAACACTGCCACAGTGAGTGCTGCTCAGCAGGCGGCGCCATCCTCTTGCATCCAAGCCTGAAGGACCCCCGCTGCCTTTTGTCTGAAGAGCTTTTTTCCAGACCATCTCTCCTGTTATCATCTCGTAGATAACGCTGTTTGACATTGGAAGGCATTCCTGTAATCTTAGTCCTTCAGAGTCGCTGGGTGGAGGATGTTTGTCCTTCAGCAGATTGATGGTTTCCCTGGTGAGTGGCAACACACCGCCGCTCTGGTCTTCATCGAGTGCCCGGAGTGCGGATGAAACATTGCCTTGTCGCATCCTATCCGCAAAGCCGCGAGCCTAATCTTCATTTAGATGGTTTGAAGGATGTCTTGGTAGCCTATTCTGTATGGCTCTCGATTCCTCCAGGAGCTCATTCAGTTTATCATTAACCCAAAGGTCAACTCTTCTTGTGAGTGCCTTCACATTGTCGCTGGTCTTTGCCTTTTGGTGTGTCTTCTGAAAGAAGACTTTAGGAAGAAGAAAAAAGACTTTTAGCGCAAATGGTGCAAAGGGGGTGTCTTGGATGTATGTGTTGAGGAGGCTGACCATTTCTTTGACTAGTTTGGCCGTGGCTGCACATTTTGGCGGCTCAAAAAGATTATTGGCAGACCACCCAACTATCTCAAGATATGTGTTATTCACCCATCTTGCTGTTTCTTCCTCCGTTCGCCCTTTCCATACCGAATTCCTCCTCTCATTTTGCTCCACACCAAGGTTCAGCTGGGGCACATCATGTCGTGGCGGCGGTGGAGCACGCGGTGATGATGATGGTGATGGTGGTGGCGGGCTGTCCGTCACTCTTGTGTTCCTCTGTCTTCCATCCTGTTGATCTTGATCTTCATCCTGGGGCTGCTGGCTGTCATCTAGTTCCTCATCTTCCCTCTCCCCGCCCTGGTCTCGTCCCAGGGGGTTTTGACACTCATTACCCTTCCTGCAGTTGATACATTTTCTGTTTTTCTTCGCACATTTACAGTTTATACATTTGTGATCGTGTTTCGCACACTGACAACATGTTCTTGGAGCTTGTGAACCAGACATTTTATACTAAGCATTATTCTATATCCATAGAGAGAGAGAGAGAGAGAGAGAGAGAGAGAGAGAGAGAGAGAGAGAGAGAGAGAGAGAGAGACAGAGGTGGTGGAATGATAATGAGGGGGAAGGAGGGAGGGATAGAGACAGAGAAAAGGATAAGGAAGGAGGGGACGGAGAAGGAGGGAGGGATAGAGATATAGAAAAGGATAAGGAAGGAGGGGAAGGAGAAGGAGGGAAAATCAGGGAGAGTGAGTGAGGGATGCAGGGAGAGAGAGTGAGAGATGCAGGGAGAGGGAGTGAGGGAAGCAGGGAGAGGGAGTGAGGGAAGCAGGGAGAGGGAGTGAGGGAAGCAGGGAGAGGGAGTGAGGGAAGCAGGGAGAGGGAGTGAGGGAAGCAGGGAGAGGGAGTGAGGGAAGCAGGGAGAGGGAGTGAGGGAAGCAGGGAGAGGGAGTGAGGGATGCAGGGAGAGGGAGTGAGGGAAGCAGGGAGAGGGAGTGAGGGATGCAGGGAGAGGGAGTGAGGGAAGCAGGGAGAGGGAGTGAGGGAAGCAGGGAGAGGGAGTGATGGATGCAGGGAGAGGGAGTGAGGGATGCAGGGAGAGGGAGTGAGGGAAGCAGGGAGAGGGAGTGAGGGAAGCAGGGAGAGGGAGTGAGGGATGCAGGGAGAGGGAGTGAGAGATGCAGGGAGAGGGAGTGAGGGATGCAGGGAGAGGGAGTGAGGGAAGCAGGGAGAGAGAGAGAGAGAGAGAGAGAGAGAGAGAGAGAGAGAGAGAGAGAGAGAGAGAGAGAGAGAGAGAGATATGAGAGGCGGGCGACAAGGAGAAGGAGGTGGGGAAAGGAATAGGGGGGAGAGAAGAGGAGAAGGGGTGGGGGGAAGACAGAAGGAGGAAGGGGAAGGAAGAAGGGGGGAGGGGAAGGGAAGGGAAGAGAGGCAGAGAGAGAGAGAGAGAGAGAGAGAGAGAGAGAGAGAGAGAGAGAGAGAGAGAGAGAGAGAGAGAGAGAGAGAGAGAGAGCAATTGTAATAATTAAAATAAAACATGTATACCTAATACTAAAGACTGCAGTAATAATATCAT
>JAXIVD010007355.1:0-2500 GCA_036785275.1 Cancer borealis
ACAACCCCTCGACTTACATCCCGTACCTACTCACTGCTAGGTGCAGAGGCTACACGTGAAAGGAGACTCGCCCAAATAATCTCCGTCCGCCCAGGGGATCGAACCCTGCCCCCTCGGTTGTGAGCCGAGTGCGCTAACCACTACGCTAGCGGACCGTGTGTGTGTGTGTGTGTGTGTGTGTGTGTGTGTGTGTGTGTGTGTGTGTTAGTTTTAGGTTCATGTATACTTACTTGTGTTGAAGTCCAAAGACAAATACATTAGGATACCACAATAAGTAGAATTACTATTTTTTTTCTAGTTTAACTTGAATCCAATTACAAGAACTGTTGTGTTGTGTTGTACTTGAATTAAAATATTACTTATCTGTAGACATACATAGGATGCAAATGATATCGCAATGGACAAGATGCGACAAACTGACAAGCCTGACACATCCTGACATTGACAAGTGGCAGCTCTAAGCAAATGAAACCCAACTTACTTATCTCCTCCCCTCTGGTTTCATACAAGCTCATTCACCTGACATGACCCCAGCTCACCTGCCTCACCTTGCATTAGATCACACCTTTATTATTTCCTCAGCGTGTCCTCACCTGTGCTGCTACTGGTTACCACACACCTGGATATGATCGCTGCTGTTTGCTATGTTATCATGGTGATGCATCAGTGTATTTTAAAGTATTCATTGAGCTGTCAGTACATAGGGAGTGAGGCCAAGCACTGGTTCAAGTACTTAGCACGTTTTTTTACCTCGATTCCAAGTACAAGTGTAATTAAAATTTATACTTGAGCATAAGAACCAGTACTCGTGCCTTGGTGTGTGTGTGTGTGTGTGTGTGTGTGTGTGTGTGTGTGTGTGTGTGTGTGTGTGTGTGTGTGTGTGTGTGTGTATGTGTGTGTGTGTGTGTGTGTGTGTGTGTGTGTGTGTGTGTGTGTGTGTGTGTGTGTGTGTGTATGAGTGTGTGTGTGTGTGTGTGTGTGTGTGTGTGTGTGTGTGTGTGTGTGTGTGTGTGTGTGTGTGTGTGTGTGTGTGTTCTTCGATGTAACCAAGAAACACAGCTATAGAGTAAACAGAAAAGTAGAAAGTTTAACCGAACCCCATTTTCTCCTCCTTGGGAAGTGTCCTTAATGCGTTGCAGCTGTGGCAGGCCTCACTGACTCTAACTATACGACCCGAACAGTTGAAACGATTTAACAAAAAGAATACCCACGTCAAACCTACAGAAGAGGAATGCACATGAATTTCCTTCCTGTTAAGAATGAAGCAGACAGAGACAAGACCTCCGTCCGTAACACCACTGACTATTGTAACCTTGCCTTCCGCTGGCGCACTTATCCCTGTTGAAAAGTGTATGGGTAGTGGAGGTGCCTACGAGGGGAAGCGAGGGGAAGGGAGGGGTCCGCGGTTCATTCAGAAACTTTACACCTCCTCCACCCTCTTCCTGCGGCTCAAGACTACCGTGGCGACAACCGTAATGAACCTGTCGACGGGTAGTGGAGGAACGACGTGGTATAACCCTCCACCCCTCCACCCCTCCACTCCACCATGCCCCCCTCAGTGTTCCCATCACCCACTCATCCCCCGCCTGTTTCCTCCTCGCCTCGACACAAGGAATGCCTCATAGTTTGACATGAAACCATATGTGTTTGTGTTTCCTTCTTGTGAAATAAGCAGCAACACACACACACACACACACACACACACACACACACACACACACACACACACACACACACACACACACACACACACACACACACACACACACACACACACACACACACACACACACACACACACACACACACACACACACACACACACACACACGGTCCGATAACGTAGTGGTTAGCGCACTCGGCTCACGACCGAGGGGCCAGGGTTCGATCCCCTGGGCGGACGGAGATTATTTGGGCGAGTCTCCTTTCACGTGTAGCCTCTGTTCACCTAGCAGTGAGTAGGTACGGGATGTAAGTCGAAGGGTTGTGACCTCGTTGTCCCGGTGTGTTGTGTGTGAGTGGTTTCGGTTCAACCCAAAGATTGGTCACTATGAGCTCTGAGCTCTTTCCATAGGGGGACGGCCGGCTGTCTCGAGAGAGACCAGCAGCAGACTGTGACAGTGAACACACACACACACACACACACACACACACACACACACACACACACACACACACACACACACACACACACACACACACACACACACACACACACACACACGATGATCTAACGCAATTAAGAATGGAAAGGAAATATAACATTCAGTTCCCTCAACATTGATGTTTTTTGTTTATCATGCAAGGCTTTCTCTCCCCTCAACCCTTTAGCCAGCGCCGCCTCGCACCTCCCTCACCTTAACACCCTGGGATGTCAATCATTTGGACGTGTGATGGGCGCCTTAACCCATCATCCCTCCCATGTAGTCCCTGCCATGCGCCTGAGTCGTGCTGGGGCCTAGATAAGCCTGCTGTCAAGGGCTTGTATGGAGTTAATGCA
>JAXIVD010007355.1:7500-17500 GCA_036785275.1 Cancer borealis
TATTTATTACTGGTGTGACTGCCCATACATAAAGACGTGCGTTGCTCACTACTGGTCCTGTTTTCCTTACTTAGTTACTCCATGTAGTGGTCACCTGACAGGATCATTATCACCATCAGCACTGCACCAATACCTCTGTGGCAATAAGAGAATAAAGTTGAAGATGGGCTTAGGTTATATGAAAATCTGATTGACTTATGCACCCATTCCTTTGATTATATGGGAGGTGGAGGCGAGGGAAGAGGGAAGAAGGAGGGAGATAAGAGGCGTGTCTTCAGAGCCTCAGTCATCAGGAAACATTTCTCTTGGTACTGCCAACGCCGCCGACACGCCCGCCTAACATTCACGTAACTCGACCTCTTAATTTGGGTGCTATCGCCTTACACACGCAGGGCATCTCTCTCTCTCTCTCTCTCTCTCTCTCTCTCTCTCTCTCTCTCTCTCTCTCTCTCTCTCTCTCTCTCTCTCCCCCCAACCCCTCAGCTACTCCCCTCCAATGCGTTACGGTGCCCAGCTTGTAAATGAACACAAACACGTATGACGAGAATGTATAATATAATGGTTCCTTTTAAGTTATTGCAATGTACAGTATTTTCTTAGCGACGATTTTGTGATATTGACTTTTCTTTTCTTTTTTTTATAAGTTATCCCTTGAAATTTGTATATATATATATATATATATATATATATATATATATATATATATATATATATATATATATATATATATATATATATATGTGTTTTTTTTTGTTTGTTTGTTTGTTTTTCTCTTGTCTTTAATATTTGATTGTTCGTTATAGTAAAAATCCATAAAATACATGAGTCTCACGTTACAATATTAAAAAAAAAAAATAGATACTGAACTTAACTTATCCTTTCTCCTGTTTTTCGTTGGGTTAGAATTAGAGATGGTCGGTCGTCCAAGGAGGAAAAAAAAGGAAGGAGGCGGGATCCTTTGTTTCAATACGTTTACGTGCAGCAGGATATCCATAAGGAGTCACCGACACTCGCCTTCCTTCTCTTCCCTCCTTGGCGTCACAGCACCAGCCACGCCCTCACAGCGTAACACCAAAGAATAAAGCGAGTCTAGTTAACGCTAATCTCCCGCTAATCACTTGCAGGCCAGTTCATTCTGGACTTAAATTTTCATTAGTTTAATTTCCTTTCCTAACGAGAGGTATATGTAGTCAAGTTTTGATTTAATTTCCTACTAGAGACGGATTCATAATTATCAATGTTGTGTTAATTGATAAGCTGAGTGCGTACTCACAATAACTTTGGCGGACTGTTTGATGCTGTACCAACCTGTATGTATGTATGTAGGTCCCAGTCGGGGTGAGGAGGCTGCGGGGTGAGCCTGCCTGCTTGCCTGCCTGCCTGCCTGCCTGCCTTGCCTACCTGGTTCCAAAACGTTCATTGCCCCTTACCTGCAGATCATCACCCTCTTGGCACCACCACCACCACCACCATCACCATCACCATCACCATCACCATCACCATCACCATCACCACCACCACCACCATCACCATAACCACCACCATCACCACCACCATCATCAGTAGAAGTGTCAAAAATATAATGAATACCTTACTTTTTTTTCGAAGTCTTAACAAATTTAGAACAGAAAAACAAACATTTTTATTTTCATTCATTTTTCTTTTTGAGTTACTATCACCACCACCACCACCATTACCACCACCGCCACCATTACCACCACCGCCACCATCACCACCACCACCACCACCACCACCACCACCACCACTGTCCTCATCATCACTAGCAGCCCAGAAGAACATTTACTCTTGTTTTTTCTGCATTGCACTGGATCCTCACGTCTTTTAAACACAAACTTCACCACTATCCCCGACAAAAAGGTTTCTTCTAAGGCCCCACACACACACACACACACACACACACACACACACACACACACACACACACACACACACACACACACACACACACACACACACACACACACACACACACACACACACACACACACACACACACACACACACACACACACACACACACACACACACACACACACACATAACCCAGCGTTCTCATGACTGTTTCACTGCATTCCTTCTGACTGTGTGTACGTACATGTGACTGTATTTACTCTAGGGTTAAGTAAGAACAGACCACCTAGCTTGGACCTAATAGAATCACTGTGGTGTTGAGTTTCTACGTAAAGTCATGTTCTTGGGCTTCACTTTGAGGCGGAGGAAACACTGGCAACACTACCGACTTATTGCAAACAGTTAAATTGCAAAGTGCACAGCAATAACAACAACAACAACAAGCTGGCCATAGGATGAGACGGGGGGTATGAGGGTAGGAGGGGAGGGTAGAAGGGACAGCAGTGACTGGAAGCACAATATAATGGAGTGACGGACGGCCGAGCTTTGTGAGTCTGTTCTGCTAATTAATTGCCACTTAAGGTCTCAGAGCCCTCAATGAAACTTAATTGTGTTCAGGGAAATTCGATAGTTTTACTGCCCGCACGGTGATGGAGGAAGAGGAGGAGGATGTAGAAGAGGAAACGGGCTTTTTTTTAATCTTTTTTTTTGTGTAGTTATACAATACAATATTACTCTACCATATACGTTCAGTTGTGTGAATCAGGGTTGGGTCCAAATACAGGCGACTGTACTTAAGTCCTAGTCCAAGTACCTGGATATTTTTCAAGTACAAGTAGTCACTTTGCTATGTACTCAAGTCCATGTCCAAGTGCATGTCACTGTACTTAAGTACAAGCACTTTATTTGATTTTTTAAAAAAAAAATTGTCACAGATTTGTAAAAGCACAAAAGTTATTAGTTTTCGTATATGCACATTAATGAGTACACTGTTAAAAAGTGGGATTCGATTTAGGAAATAAACGCTATCTGGCCCTGTCTAAACGGTATCTACTGTAGCATGTTACCAATTGAGAAAATACTACATAATTATGCTCCTTTACACTACAATATCATAACACTCAATGTACGTATTTACCCAATAGTATCCTCACAAAGTTCACTAGAATTTATATACAGTATATGACTTTTGATTAAATACAATGTATTTGTTTGTACTTGAATGTTCTTGGTATTTTTCAAGTATTTTGGATCTAAGTACAAGTACAAGTAACAGTTTGAACTCAAAGTACAAGTACAAGTACATGAAAGTCTGTACTAAGTCCAAGTACAAGTACATGTACTTGGACCCAACCCTGATGTGAATACATGAAAAACCTGTGAGGAAGAAGATTACAAACTATGGGTGACTGGGTGTTTAGCGTAAGTTGGAAGAGGGCAGCGTGTGGCACTGTATAGGGTAGGGGCAAACAAGGCGCTGGTGGTGGCTGGTGGCTGGTGGGCGCGAGGCGAGGCTCAGTCTGAGTCAGTCAGGCAAGTGGAGGCGGAGCGTGTGGAGGCAGGTCGCTTGGGTCACGCTCACTCCTCTCTCACACCAGTCACGCGTTGCTCTCCCTCTCTCACTCACTTTCGCTTCTGCTGTCACACTCTGCAATTATTGCACGTCACTGACACTTCCAGGGGAGATCTGAAGCTGAAGCTGGAATGCATCTTATTCCAGAAACGATTAACGTTTTTTCAGCCTCCGTGTTGTAGTGAGTTCGCTAAAACATCCCGCGTGGAGGGGTGAAAGGTGACATCTGTGACGCTGTATTCTTCTGGTCTTTGCTGATCAAAGGAAGAGAAAAGAGAGTAGAGAAAAGTAAGCTACTCAAGACTTTAACAATTTCATGAGAACCATACAATCTATACTGAAACATTTCACTCAGCTAACACTGAGTGGTGCTGAGGTGGTGAGGTGCTGCCCCGTACCCCGTACCCCGTGACCTGTGACCTAGTGTACAGTGACAATGGATGCCCAAACGGCCGCCCTCGTCGAGGAGTCTCCCTCCGTCAACGTCTCCGCCGTTAGCATTGGGAGTGACAGTAGCTCCCAAGGTGATGCCGCCCGTCTCATACATTACCCAAGATCTGCCACCATCTTCGCAGCCATTGCCAGCATTGTCTTCATAGTCGTGGGCATCTTAGGTGAGTTATTGATCATTGTTTATTAGTTACCATGTGTGTAGCGTGAGTTTGAAGCAGCACACACTGGCCGCCACCAACTTCTCGGCAACATGAGAGGCGAGTGAGTGAGCAGCAGGTTGTTGTGATGCCTCGCCGCCCGTCTGGTCAGTGTCGCCTCCACTCACCGCTCATTCCTTCCTCCATTCACGTCGAGACCAACATCCCGAGTGAGGCCACAACGCGAGGTTCTCTAGAGGGAGGGGGAAGGCACCCCACGTGACGCGTCCGCTGGAAACGCTCCCACAAGCACACAGGTGTCCCCGATGCTCACACCAAACCCAGCCGCGCGTTCATGTATATATACACCCGATGACTCACCGGCTAAACAACAACTAGTGCAACGTTTGTGGAAGAAAACTTTGGTGAACACTTTTCCTCCTTGACATCCAGCAAACCTTAATCTGGAAGCCATATTTGATGCGACAGGTGTGCGGGAATGGCTCCGGGGCTCCAGCTGGCTCTGTGAGGAAGGTGTGTTCGTCTTCCCTCCCGTCCGCTCACCTGCAGGACAAGAATACCCAACCTGCAGCCTTGCATGATTCAACAGATGCCTAATTTACCACACGTTTGCAATCCAAGGGTCGTTCTCGGTACACGACACGCATCTCTCACAAGCGATCAAGACAGCCCCGAAGCTTCCAAGGTCGTTTAGGGTCCTCGCGCGGCGATCAGCTAGAGTCGTCACTCCTGGATTGAATGTCTGCCAGGCGAGGTAATCCCGAGAGGACCTGTGATGGGTGTCGACGTAGTGCAACTTGACTCACACTTTGAACCAATGGATTTGTTCATCAACGGGAAACACCTATTTGTATCTGCACCTTAGATTGTTTGTCTGTTTTTTTTTTTAACTATACACTGTGTTTAATATAAATGTAAACTTACGGAAACTGGTTTTTTTGTTGGCACAGTAATTAAAGCCGGCGTGTGAGTAGGTTGTTGCTGAGCTGCGTCCCGCCCACGTGCACCGCCCACTCAGGAGATAAGAGCCGCGCCCTCATGCTAGCTAGCCACAACCTCACATCCTTACGTTTCACCGCTCACGCATACTATAAATCAAAACCAAGTAACCAGGTGTAGTGCGTATTGCAGTTGAATCCATACCAGTTATCTCTCCACTCGATAAAGCTCCCTCTTACCCTATCAGTACTTGAACATGCACTGGTAAGTAAGAAGTGATAATAGGAGTAAGAATAGCAGGTAATGCATCATCCAACCCAACCCTTACCACCTATAAGAATCTCCCGTCTACGTCCTTGCCTAACATGTACTACGTACGTACTTCAGCTACTTGGAATCTTTACTGTAAAATGTATATACGCGCACACACACACACACACACACACACACACACACACACACACACACACACACACACACACACACACACACACACACACATACACACACACATACACACACACATACACACACACACACACACACACACACACACACACACACACACACACACACACACACACACACACACACACACACACACACACACACACACACACACACATGAAGGATATAATCAACTCTATACCTTCCTAGCCAAGACATACACGCTGCCTCCCTCTTCCTTGTTTCTCAGGATCGTTGAGTCATTCTGCCTCACCAACACTCCACTTGCAACCACTTCACCTCATCAATACACACACACACACACACACACACACACACACACACACACACACACACACACACACACACACACACACACACACACATGAGTGCAAATATGTGTGTGTGTGTGTGTGTGTGTGTGTGTGTGTGTGTGTGTGTGTGTGTGTGTGTGTGTGTGTGTGTGTATGTGTGTGTGTGCAATAATTTGTTGTGATTCATCTCCTGCTACGTCATGCACATTGGAATACACGTCTTCACCAGCTGACAAGTATACAGACTTGTGCATCGTGTCATAAGCTCCCCCGTGCATCCACACACATACAAAAAAAGGGAGTCGCCTTTAGATGGAGTATTAGATAAGTAGATAAGTTATAGTGAGAAGTGAAGATATAACGAGGAAAAGGAGGAGGAAAAAGCTATGAGACGAAATGATAACAAAAGCGAAGTGACTTGAAAACCACTGAAAACATTACTGTAATTAATCATTTTCCTTAATGTGTGTGGTGACCGTAATCAGCGTTAACATTAATTCATATGAATTCGTTAATTAACCTTAATTAACCAACACAGTAAGTTATGTCTAGAGAACAGAGTGTCATGTCCCCTTTGTTTGATTTCTAGCTAAAGCGTCACTCATGGAGAAGGAGTAGGAGGAGGAGGAAGAGGAGAGGAGGGGAGAGAAGAGAGCAGTCACCTCCTTCCCCTTCCCCTCTCTACCCCTTCTCTACCCTTTCCCCTTAGCCATGCACGTCCGGCCTGCCATTAGGTACGTACATCCTCCTCCACCTCGCTTCTACAAAACAGCGCGCACTTGTTACCACAGTCTTAGTTTTTTTTTTTTTTTTTTTGTGCGCCGACTACCCGCCCCGCTCCGCCCCGCCCCAACGCGACCCACCACTGTCCCTCCCTGACAATTTGCCGCCACCTCAATACCGCCTTTCTCTTCCTCTCACTTTTTTTTTTCTCTCTCTTATTATCATTATTAATAGTATTATCATCATCATCATTATTCTGTTTATATTTATTCACGGATTGTGGAGTTAATATTTACTTTTTTTTTATATTTCTATTGTGATAATTCACAAAAAATTGAACGCTATACACAAAATTTTCCTGGCCACTGTAACCAAACTCTGAAGTATTACATTTCAAAAGATGTAATACCTATGAAACTTGATCTTGTTTCGCGAAAATGTCTCTCTCTCTCTCTCTCTCTCTCTCTCTCTCTCTCTCTCTCTCTCTCTCTCTCTCTCTCTCTCTCTCTCTCTCTCTCTCTCTCTCTCTCTCTCTCTCTCTCTCTCTCTCCTGGATGCTATTTGTCCTTATTTTCACCTCCATATCTTACTTTTATTTCCTAACTTCATCCTTTTTTAAGCCTTTCACGTTCCTTATCTTTCCTTTATTTCCTGTTTTTCACTTGCAACCAATTATGTCGTTTTAAAAAAGTGCTGCATCATATAACCTAACCTAACCTGTGGCAGTGACGTTAGGAATAACTCACAACATAAATCAGTATTGTTATTTATTAAGTCACATCTGCATGCAAGGCCGTCAGGGAGTGAGGATGTGCAGGATTGAAGGAAGGAAGGAAGACAAGGAATAATAATAATGATAAAAGTTTACTTATGTGAGACACGTATGTATTGGTATCATAAATATTAAGTTATGATTATTATGGATTCTTGTGTTAGGCTGAAGATGAACGCGTGTTGCTTATTACTGTTTGCAAGCTGACACTCACTTACCTAACCAACGAGCATTCTTTCCTCTTTTTCCCCCCTCCCCTCCCTCCCCTCGCACACTTCCCCTCTCGTCCGCCGCCTTCCCCCTTCCCTCCTAGTGACGTGATGTTGTCCAGGGCTGAGGGAGTGGGTGAGTAGTGGCCGCCGTGCCATCCCTCTTGTCCTATCTCTAAACACACGTCAATGATGAGTCTGTTAGAAGAAATGTTAAATTCATCTTCCTCCTCCGATTATATTTTTCTTCTACGACAAAGGAACGGGTTGAGGAAAGAGATAGAAAGACATATTAAAAGAAAAGAAAGAAGAGAGAAAGAGTGAGAGATAGTTTAATGTGTAAGAAATGTCATATTATACTCATTAATATTACTTTAAACTTAACCAGCCCAGCATGTGTTCTTCATTACTGTTCCCGGCGTGGCGTAGCGTGAATGGAAGACTTAAATTCTCTACTCACAGTTACACTAGACACTCTGTATTGCACTGAGCATCTCGATGAAGTATACCAGGTCACACTCACTATACCGACACCGTTACTCTGTTAATCTGTTACTCTTCAAGACGTGTATAAGGCGAGGACAGCCAAGTATGGAGTTAGTGAGTGTCCTGTACTTTGTTGTCCTTGTACTAGTGTCCTTATTTTCTTGGGTATGTGTGTTCGTGCTGGTTAGTCACTCATACCTACTATCTCCACGACTGCTGCCAAGAGGTCGTGTGTGTGTGTGTGTGTGTGTGTGTGTGTGTGTGTGTGTGTGTGTGTGTGTGTGTGTGTGTGTGTGTGTGTGTGTGTGTGTGTGTGTCCGCGTGGTGCTTGTGTTTATCAGTTGGTGTGGGTGATAAAGTCCACGTGTGTTGACAAATATTTATAGTGTAGAGGGTCGAGTCAAGATATTTTATGTCTTGACGAGCGAATATTATTATCTTTTTTTATTCTATGTTGTTTCCTCTATAAATTCCTTCACTTCCCTTCTCTTCCTCCTCTTCTTTTTTCTTCTTATTCGTCTTCGTCTTATTCTTATTCTTTTTTTCTTGCACGTCAGCACTTATCTCTAAATGCATTGCTTCTTTACAGTCTGTTTCACTTCCCCGCTATGACATCACTTTACATAACACTTTTCCTTCCTATACTAATACTTCCCTTACCATCCTGCTTCCTTTTCCCATTAATGTTTTCCCTTCCTCCTATACTATTACCTTACACTGTCAACTACCTAACACCCTATTTCCCCCCTTCCTTTCCCTCCCTCACTGTTTCCTTCCCATTTCCTCCCAGTGTAAGTTGATTGAAAAATGGGTCACTTGGGGAAACTTAAGGAAGGTAAACTGTGGTAAACCGGATGTCTCACTCGACACATTGCCTCGAAGTGAAGGAATGTCGATCACCATTAACTCATAGAAAAAGGAGACGGAGATGAGCACCGTGGTAATAAGCAGCTTTATGTAGTACTACGTAATTTATCAATGACATTACTACTCACCTTGAAAACAAAATTAGTTGCTATTGATTCCCTAACCTAACTTAACCTTACCCTAAACTTAACTTAACTTAATTTAACCTAACCTAACTTAAATTAACAGTACTTATAGCAAATGACAGCTGTTACGTGATGTTCATGGTTAGTTTATATATATATATATATATATATATATATATATATATATATATATATATATATATATATATATATATATATATATATATATATATATATGCAAAAAAATAAATGCTAAGATGACGTGCGTGTATTGTTTTGCAAAGCTGTAAGTAAAGCTGACTTGGCTGTGTAGTGTGTGCTGTTGTGTGCTGTGTGTGCTGTGTGTGCTGTTGTGTGCTATGTGTGCTGTTGTGTGCTGTGTGTGCTGTTGTGTGCTGTGTGTGCTGTTGTGTGCTGTGTGTGCTGTGTGCTGTTGTGTGCTGTGTGTGCTGTTTTATTCATGCCTATGCATCTTCCTGGAGGGGGGGGTTATCATGTTTTTTTCTTCTTTCTTTCTTCTTTTTTGTCTTTTTTCTGCTGCTTTCTTTTATTTCTTTTTCTTTTTCTCTTCTTTCTTGTATTTTTTTCTTCTTCTTTCCTTCTTCTTTTGTGTTCTCTTTTTTATTTCTTCGTGTAATCAGTGTAAGTTTTATTATGAATGCGTCCCTTCCTCCTCCTCCTCCTCCTCCTCCTCCTCCTCCTCCTCCTCCTCCTCCTCCTCCTCCTCCTCCTCCTCCTCCTCCTCCTCCTCCTCTTCTTCTTCCTCCTTGAATCGGTGTTGCCCATCCAGCTTAGTGATGTATGAACTATAGTGGATATTCCTACCTTTTTTCTGCTGATTTTACATTAAGGTTATGCTGACACAACCTTCACCACCTCCACAACCCTTCAGGCAATGCTGGCTGGTCGCGCGCTCGGAGTCTTGCGTCAGCGAGTGAAATCTGTGGAGACTAGACAATTCCTCGCCCTGACGCCTGCCTCCCTGTCCCAGTCTGTTTATCAGTATCCTTTCGCAACAATCCTTCGTCGACCTCGATTATGACAAACACACCCTCCCTGTCC
>JAXIVD010007356.1:2500-5000 GCA_036785275.1 Cancer borealis
CATTTGCTAATTTCCAAATGTTGGGAACTTTTCCAGAATTAAAAGATTTATTAAATAGTATTGCAAGAGGTTTGCTGATTTGAAATGTTGCCTCTTTGAAGACTCTCGGTGCAATACAATCAGGACCAGGAGTTTTATTTACTTTAATTTTATCAAGTGCCTTAGTTATTATATCCTCAGTAAAGTGACAATTGCTTAAAGGAATTAAGTTAGGTTTAGCTGGGGTTACTTCCTGGATTTCATCGGTGTCTTCAACAGTAAAAACGGATGCAAAATAATCATTTAGTACTTCGGCCATTTCTGATTCTGTATTTATTTCCTTGCCGTTTTCTAGGTGGAGTGGGCCAATATTAGTTGTGATAACTTTTTTATTACGTACGTAGGTGTAAAATTCCTTGGGGTTGGATTTAGTTTTATTCGCAATATATATTTCGAGATCTTTTTTACTTCGTCTAATCATCTTTTTTGTTTCGCGTCTTAGTCTTTCGTATTCTATTTTATCGTTTTCGTTTTGTGATAGTAAATATTTATCATGGGAAGGAATGTGTGGAAAATCTAGAAGGGAGTGAGGGAAGGAGGAGGAGGAGGAGGAGGAGGAGGAGGAGGAGGAGGAGGAGGAGGAGGAGGAGGAGGAGGAGGAGGAGGAGGAGGAGGAGGAACACATAGGAACACATAGGAAGAACAAACAGCAACAGGCCTACTGGCCCTTACGAGGCTGTTTGTGATAAACTAGACTACACTATCTAATCTGGGATGAAGGATACAGGATAGTAAGGGTGAGGGATTCTCCCACCAGCCACGACTGGCAGGAGAGGAAGGCCAACCATGCAATATAAGTAAAAATAAATAAATAAATGCGTGGAATTAGATTAGTCTAGCCTATTACTACTGTCACTAACACTACTACCTGGCAAGCGATGTCAGGCCCCTAGCGACGTCCTTCCGAATCGAGATTTTGTAATTACTGTACATTAGAAGGAACTTGCTCAAAGTTTACTATGTTGACGAATAATGTTTTAGTTGCGGATTGGCTTCTAAGTATTTGTCCAGTCTATTTTTGAATGTATTAATTGTTTTACTGTCGACGACATTGGCGGGCAGGGAGTTCCAAACGTTAACGATCCGATTGAAAAAGAAATGTTTGGCTTCGTTTGATGTGAATCTTTTACCAGTAATCTTAAAAGTATGACGTCTTCTTGTTATATTTGATCGATCAAAAGTAATGTAATCTTCTGCATTGATATTATCAAATCCTTTAATTATCTTGAACATTTCAATTAAATCTCCTCTCATCCTTCGTTTTTCGAGGCTGAATAAGTTTAATTCTTTAAGTCTTTCTTCATAAGGTTTATTTTTCAGCCTTGGAATCATTTTCGTTATTCTACGCTGGACTCTTTCCAGTTTGTCAATGTCCTTTCTGTAATATGGGGACCAGAACTGTACGCAATATTCAAGATGAGGTCGTACTAGTGAATTATGCAGTTTTAATATGACTTTTTCTGATTTATTTTCGAAAGTACGCCCAATAAAGCCGACCAATCTGTTAGCGGTTTTAACTACCTCTGAGCAATGCTGACTGGGTTTTAAATCGCTTGATATTGTGATTCCTAGATCTTTTTCCTTGTTCACTGCAGAAAGTAGTTTTCCATTCATTTGGTACTGAACGTGATCATTATTTCTTCCGATATGTAGTACCTTACATTTATCGACGTTAAATTTCATTTGCCATTTATTGGCCCAAGACGTTAGTCGATCAAGGTCTGATTGTAAGACTTCTCTGTCACTTGTCGAAGTTACTTTACTGGCAATTTTCGTATCGTCAGCGAATTTTGATATTTTGCATGAGATCCCATCATCTATGTCATTAACATAGGAGGAGGAGGAGGAGGAGGAGGAGGAGGAGGAGGAGGAGGAGGAGGAGGAGAAGGAGAAGGGGGAGGAGGAGGAGAAGAAGAAGGAGGAGGAGGAGGAGGAGGAGGAGGAGGAGGAGGAACAGATAAACACACTACGGACGGACAAAGGGAATTAAAATAGGATAGTGTTAGTAAGGTAAAGGATTAAAAAAATTATAATAAATAAATAAATTTAAAAAAAAAAGGTCACCAGGTGAACATTCATAATTGATTGTAAAAAAAAAAAATGGTGAAAAGAAAAGAAACATTGTATATGTTCACACTATCAAATGCAAAACAAAACATAATCAAAGAGAAAAAAAATATATTAAGAAGATGGACAGGAAAGCACTTTACATCACCTTATAAAAAAACATATAGAAAAAAAGATACCTATATTAATTAGCAGCACAGGTAAACACACATTCCATCACCTGAACAAACACTATTACTAAACCATCTACATAACCTGGAAAAAGTATCAATCAACTATTCAGATAAACACGCTACATTACCTGAACAAACAGTATTAATCAAGTGTACAGGTAAACCCTTTTAACCTCACCTGTCTTCCTTCCCAGGTGTTCCCCTCGCACCTGGCTACGTGG
>JAXIVD010007356.1:10000-15000 GCA_036785275.1 Cancer borealis
AGCGGTATCCGACATCCAACCGCTGCCACCAGTGTACCAGTGTACCAGTGTACCAGTATGTCCTCATTGAGGCTATAGTCACCCTCAACATCAGGGCCTCCACAAGCCGGCACACCCTGGCTACATAGAACCAGCTGTTTAGTTCTTGTCGAAGGTTTCATGCACACCGTGAAGCTGTTTCTTGTGTTGCAGTGAGTTGTAAGGAGGAGTTGGCTTGTATGAAGTGTTCTATTATTATAACACACAAAGATTAGTGATCAAAGTCTAAAATAGTCAGTGTTTGCCAGTAGGCGGTAGTACAGTGGCTAGCGTTCGGGCATGCAAACCTAGGCTCCCGGATTCGATTCCCCGATATCTTCTGGCCATTTTTCTTTGGTATTACTGCCGAGTTGCTAAAAATTACCCAAAATTGCTGCCATTCACTGTCCTCAGACGGGACTTGCAAAGTTATATGCATTTGTGGCAGTGCAGCAATAGCTTCTCTCGCACTCAGCATCAGAGAAAACATGAGAAAATCAAGGCATCATTATAAAAAAAAAGTATAAACTTAAGCCACTAAAGGGCGGAGGCCGACGATCAAAAAGGTCTTCATCAATGCCTGTCGCCCAAGGTATATGGTGTAAAACAAAAATTAATAATAAAAATGTTTTAAATGCTACAGGCATAACTAAAGGTACGACCTTCCTTGTGACGTCATGCTGATCTTCTGTTTCCAGTGGATATAATCATGAACTCACGTAAATCAATAACTTACAAGTATGTTCCTTACTGATCAGAGAGAAAGCAAGTCTGTCTAGCCTCCAGACCTTCACACGAGGGACAGCGAGTCGTCATATTATTGAAGCCTTGACCTTACGTGTTTGGGTTAAGCTTATAGTCATTACGTTGACAAACTTTGTATAGTTAGCGGTGTGGTGTTATCGAGAGCCGCTTCGACTCCCGCCAGTGTCGCGTCCTTCACAGATCAAGAAATGGTTTAGACTGAGCAGCTTGTTAGCCTTCGATTCAAACTGTTAGTGTGACGCCAGCCAAGAGAACCTAAGATGAAATGTTGCACAAAGTTATCCTGTTGTTATAATTCTGTCATTCCTTATCATTTCATAGAGAATTACTGTCCAAACCGTCACCGTGTGTGTGTGTGTGTGTGTGTGTGTGTGTGTGTGTGTGTGTGTGTGTGTGTGTGTGTGTGTGTGTGTGTGTGTGTGTGTGTGCGTGTGTATTGTTGTTGCTGGTGGTGGTCGGGAATTGCTGTTTGTCACGTCAAGGTCAGTCAGATGGTCATTGTTAAGTTGTTATTGTGTTATTGGTGTTCTTGTCTCTTCGTCTTCGTCTTGGTCTTGGTCTTGGTCGTCTTCATTGGTGATCTTATTGTCGTGTTGGTCGTTGGTGTTGTGTGTGTGGTGATGGTGGTGGTGGTGGTGAGCCTCCCCGTCCATGCCTAGCGGTGGCTCCAAACATCACAGCGCCGCGGGCACCACCAACACCTTTCAGACGCAGGGTGGCCTCCACTCATCGCTGGTAACGCTGACTGTGCTGTGTGTGGGCGTGAGCAACACTGTTCTGGTGGCTGGGCTGTGTTGCATTATTTGTGTTGCACGGGTGTATTGTGTTTCTCGGTATCGCCCGGCAGACAGAGGCAGTGTGTGTGTGTGTGTGTGTGTGTGTGTGTGTGTGTGTGTGTGTGTGTGTGTGTGTGTGTGTGTGTGTGTGTGTGTGTGTGTGTTGCACGGCACGTATGTTGCAGGTGTATGTTGCACGTGCCGGTGTATCAGAGTGTTGCCCCGACAAGACTGTGGCGAGTGTTGCAGTGTTTCTTGCACGAGGGTGTGTGTGTGTGTGTGTGTGTGTGTGTGTGTGTGTGTGTGTGTGTGGGTGGGTGGGTGGGTGGGTGAATGAGTGTTGCAGTGTTTCTGTGGCCTCGGGTGTCGCGTGACAAGTGTTTGTTTGTGTTGCACGAGTATCGGTGGGACCCAAGTGGTTCATGGAGTGTTTCATTGCTTCGCCGGGCGCTGTTCGAACCTCAGACTCAATGAAGGTTCAGGCAGTGTTCGAAGCCGGACTGAATCTTTATATCCGAATCAGACCCTTACTGTGTGTGTGTGTGTGTGTGTGTGTGTGTGTGTGTGTGTGTGTGTGTGTGTGTGTGTGTGTGTGTGTGTGTGTGTGTGTGTGTGTGTGTGTGTGTGCTAATGGTGATAGTATGCTGACTGTGGTTGTTGTGATGGTGATGGTGATGGTTATGGTGGTGATGGTGGTAGGGTGTTGGTGGTGTCGTGTGTGGTGGTGGTGTTGTGGTGTTGATGCGGTGGTGTGAGTGAGTGAGTGAGTGAGTGAGTGAGTAAGTGAGTGTTCCCAAGCCAGAGTGACAAACAAACACAAAGAGGTGAGACGCGCCGCTAATTACTGAACAAAGA
The DNA here is from genome assembly GCA_036785275.1 of Cancer borealis. Taxonomy (NCBI): domain Eukaryota; kingdom Metazoa; phylum Arthropoda; class Malacostraca; order Decapoda; family Cancridae; genus Cancer; species Cancer borealis. Next base: position 12,415 of record JAXIVD010007356.1, read on the forward strand.
GAAAGGTTAAGACGTCCTTTGAATTAATATTCGGTGGCAGAAAATTTCCAGATATTTTTTTTTTCGACTTACAGACAGAATTTAACCAAATTTTTTACCCTCGTATTTTTTTCACTTTAACTTTTCTTCACTCATGCTAGTCAACTTTATATTACTTTTTAAGTGGCTGGTACCGGCGCGTCGTGTTCTCAGTGGTGGTGGTGGTGGTGGTGATCATCCCCGCCCACCCATCAACCGCTGCTGGGGTTGTATGCGGAATGGAAAGTAGTGTCTGCTGCCGCCGCCGCTGCCGTTCACGGAATGCTAATTTTTCTTTCCTTTCGTGTTGTGTTTGCAGTATTTTTTCTTTTTTTCATCCAGAGCCTCCTCCTCTATTTTCTCCTCTGTCGTCCTCTCTCGTCTCTCTCTGATCTTCCTTTGCGTGTCCGTGGGTTGGTACAGTAGCTTTGGGCGTCATGTCTGCCGCAGGGGCTGGACGGCTGCAGGCCAGCAAGACAGGACAGGACAGAACAAAACACAGCCACGTTCAGCAGCAAACTGTGCACGCTTGTGTACTGGTGTTTACTCTTGTAGGTGTTTGTATCTCTGAGTCCGTGTGTTCGCGTGCAGGCCTAAAGCAGCCGCCGCCCCCCTGGTGGAGGTGAGCGGCCGTGGCGCGGGGAAGGCGTGCTGGCGGTGGTGTGCGGACACCTTCCAGGACCAGCACTCAGGTGGTGAGCGTGGCGCGGCGCCCCCACCTTAAGCATCATCATGGCGTCTGTATCTCACTGCAAATATTGTTTGTTGCACGTTCTGACAACCCTCATTTCACGTGCATTATGTACATGTCAAGGTGACGCCAGCACGTGTGTTGCAGTGCGGCGGTGACGGCAGGCTGGTCACTGGTCCTGTGGTGCCGTCACACTCACGTGCAGTGCCAAGAACAGTGACGGGTGGTGGATGCACGCGACACAAAACAGCGTCCAAGGTGTGAGTGTGAGTGTGAGGCTCACTCAACACACGAGAACGAGGAAGGTTTCAGTGTATGAGGTAAGCAGTGTGAGCCTCAGTGCAGGCCAAGCCGTGCAGGCCAAGCCGTGCAGGCCAAGCCGTGCAAGCCAAGCCGTGCAGGCCAAGCCGTGCAGGCCAAGCCATGCAAGCCAAGCCGTGCAAGCCAAGCGGTGCAGGCCAACCCGTGCATGCCTACCGCCACCCTCACCACCACTGTGTTGGTGCTGCTGTTTTAAAGACGACCTAGAATTAGAAGCCACTCCCGCCCGCCTCCCCCGCCCCGCTCCGTCCCGCCCCGCCCCGCAACGTCCCGCCCCGCCCCGCCCCGCCCCGGAGGGTAGCGGCGGCAAACTGTTGCTTGGTGCGCCTCGCCACGACTCGTACCAGGAGACTCGCGCGGCGCCCTGGTGAGGCAGCAGCCGGCAGACCCTCGGTTTTGTGGAAGACACAAGCCCGCGGCGCACCCCATTCCCCCTCACACGCACCTCACCACTTCCTTAAATACTGCCAAACAAAACTAACTAATGCCATGGAGGAAAGACTTGATACGATGACAACCGATCCCGCGCCGGTGATCCAACGCTTGATTCCTTACAACGAACCTCATCACTTGACGGAGCGAGGTGTGTATGTGTGTGTGTGTGTGTGTGTGTGTGTGTGTGTGTGTGTGTGTGTGTGTGTGTGTGTGTGTGTGTGAGTGTGTGCGTGTGTGCGTGTGTGTGTACTTCCTGTAATTAGCCAGCCCTGAATTGCTTAATTGTGTATGAATTAATCAAAAGTATTCAACAGTTCCCTAAATAATCTACTTGTGTACATAGTCATTCAGTCCGGTTGTGTATGTACTATTTTCTCTCGCTGTTAAGTGTGTATCAGCATGTATAGAGTATTAACTGTTTCGTTCCGGTGTTGCTTTTATTTTATTCCGGTGTTGAACAAGGGGGGGAGAGGAGGAGGGAGAGGGGCGTCGCTCCCCTTCAATCTCCCCTCCCCCCCACCCCCAACCTGGTGTTCATCCCGTAAGTGTTTTGTTTCTGTAAATAAAATCAAGTATTATTTTTAAACCCGCTAAATACATGACTTTGCATATAAACCTGTAATAAGAAAACACACACACACACACACACACACACACACACACACACACACACACACACACACACACACACACACACACACACACACACACACACACACACACACACACATACATACAACCCGTGCGTCGCGTAAAATCGAGGGTCTACTTTTATTTTTCTTGCACAAAACTGTATTATTTGCCGCGATAACAATAATGCAAAACCGTTACCTGGTGTTCGATGCCTCGGGTCAGCTGAGTGGTGGCGACGCGCACAACGCTACCCAATAATAATAATAATAATAATAATAATAATAATAATAATAATAGTAAATTTTCCTTCTCACTCAAGTACTTTGGGACTAAGAAACATAAACATTGTTCACCCTTTCCTTATCTTCTTACGGCGACGATTACTGTATTATTTGATTTTATTTTATTCATGCGCAGAAAGGTGCGCAGAAAGCTTCATTAGTCACCCATCACTTCATACATAACACACACGTCACGTCAACTCCACT
>JAXIVD010007357.1:2500-20377 GCA_036785275.1 Cancer borealis
AGAAGGAGGAGAAGGAGGAGGAGGAGAAGGGAGGAGGAGGAGGAGGAGGAGGAGGAGGAGGAGGAGGAGGAGGAGGAGGTGGCGAGTCTTGCTGTTTGTTATTTATGATGATAATACTTTAAAAAAATATTTGTGATTCTTCTTGACGAAAAATCAGCTTAAGGTTTTTTTTTTATAAATTTAATATATTTATCATTCTAGATGGTAATGTTTTCTAGTATATTAATTTTATGCGCATCAGTTTCTCACAACTTTCTTATTAAACCAATGATCAACTTAAAAATAACACGTGATGTTAATTAGTTAGAGAAGACTGCCCTCCTTCCTAACTTATAAGTGGTTGTTAAGACTACTCTGTCTAATAACTTATCTGCCTTCCTATCTATCTGTTCATCTAGTTATAAGACTTGTTCCTCTCTGTAACCTCCCTTTCCTAATACTTATCAACTGTACTCATTAAACTACCTTACCTCCTCCTCCTCCTCCTCCTCCTCCCTCCTCCTCCTCCTCCTCCTCCTCCTTCTCCCTTCTCCTTCTCCTCCTCCTTCTCCAAGTCTCGTAGGCCTCTCAGTGTGTGGAAAACCGTTATGAAACTTAATACGTGTGTGTGTGTGTGTGTGTGTGTGTGTGTGTGTGTGTGTGTGTGTGTGTGTGTGTGTGTGTGTGTGTGTGTGTGTGTGTGTAGATGTGTTTGTGTATGTGTGTGTGTGTGCTTGCTGTTTTTCTGTTGTGTTTTCATTTATGTTGTTTTGAAAGGTTGAGGGGAGGGATGGAGGGAGGGAGAAGAATGAACTGAAAAGGTGATGCGTGGGAGGAGGAGGAGGAGGAGGAGGAGGTGGTGGTGGTATGATTCAATGAGGAAATTACGTCTGAGACAATTCTTAGTGGATGAGTCAACACGGATATAATTAAATCATAATAATAGCTGCAGCAACAACACCAACAAAAACCACAAAAAAGATGAATAGTAATGACAGCAATAAGAATAGTAATGATGATAATTATAATACTAAAGATAATAATAATAATAATAATAAAATAATGATATTGATAATGATAACAATAGTCACCTGAGAGAGAGAGAGAGAGAGAGAGAGAGAGAGAGAGAGAGAGAGAGAGAGAGAGAGAGAGAGAGAGAGAGAGAGAGAGAGAGAGAGAGATGGAAAAGGAAAAAGGGAAAAGGGAAAAAATAGATAGTTTTAAAGTACTACAAAGATAATAAAAGCAGTTTTGAGAGGCAATTGGATGGATTAGAGGAGGAGGAGGAGGAGGAGGAGGAGGAGGAGGAGGAGGAAGAGGAGGAGGGGGAGGAGGAGGAGGAGGAGGAGGAGGCGCCAGTATGTGGTGTGACTTATGATACCCACTCATCTACCCACTTATGGAGAGAGAGAGAGAGAGAGAGAGAGAGAGAGAGAGAGAGAGAGAGAGAGAGAGAGAGAGAGAGAGAGAGAGAGAGATGCAAGGAAAATGAATTGACAATGTACTTGTGTAGTTCCAATTATTATTTTGATTATTATTATTATTATTATTATTATTATTATTATTATTATTATTATATTATTAGTAGTAGTAGTAGTTGTTGTTGTAGTAGTATTTTCATGATCAATATTAATGTTATAAATAATTACCAAACTCAAACAGGAAGGAAAAAAGATTGAGTAAGGCGAGTGAATAAATAAATGTGGGAGGGAATGAAGGAAGGAAGGAAGAAAAGAAACAAGGAAAGAAAGAAAGAAAGAAGGAAAAATATTTAGTGTAGCTCTCTGGGAATGAAAGCTGACACTCTCTTTCTCTCCTCCCTCCCTCCTTCCCTCCCTCCCTCCCTCCCTCTCTCACCTGTTGTAGTGGACAGGTGTAGTGCATGCTAATTAAGACGTCAGGAGTCAGGTGAAGCAACGGTATGGATGAGAAAGGGACGTGGATGGCTGGATTGATGGAGTGTGAGAAAGATGGATGGATGGAGGGGAGTGGAAAAAGGAGAATGGAGTCTTCAATTTCTTATCCTCCTCCTCCTCCTTCTCCTCCTCCTCCTCCTCCATCTGTTCGCACGTCTCACTCTGTTTTATTCCATTTTTCCACCTTTTTACGCGTCTAATTAGAGATTATAAAAACTTTGACCCTTTTTTTGTCTCTGAGTCGAGGGGCAAAAAACAACAAGTGTTATTTTATCAACCCATAACTCTCTCTCTCTCTCTCTCTCTCTCTCTCTCTCTCTCTCTCTCTCTCTCTCTCTCTCTCTCTCTCTTCTCTCTCTCTCTCTCTCTCTCTCTCTCTCTCTCTCTCTCTCTCTCTCTCTCTCTCTCTCTCTCTCTCTCTCTCTCTCTCTCTCTCTCTCTCTCTCTCTCTCTCTCTCTCTCTCTCTCAATACTACTATAACTACTACTGTGTGTGTGTGTGTGTGTGCGCATGTGTGCGTGTGTGTGGTAACGGGGCATTGGGTACGTACACACACACCTACACACATACACACAGGGACTTACAAACAAATGACAGTAAAATAAAGGAGTTAGGAATTACCGTTCTCTCTCTCTCTCTCTCTCTCTCTCTCTCTCTCTCTCTCTCTCTCTCTCTCTCTCTCTCTCTCTCTCTCTCTCTCTCTCTCTCTCTTACTCCTTTCCCCTCCTGACTTTCCTCCCTTATTCTCCTCCTTTACTCTTCTTTCTTCTCTTCTTCACCTTCTTCATCCTTCTCTCTTTTTTTCGTTTCCTTTCCCACCCGTTCTCTCTCCTACCATACCTTCCCTCTTCCCCTCCTCTCCCTTTCCTCAGTTGACCTCGCCCCTAGCGTTGTTTTGCTCCACTGAGGTCACATTCCAAGCGTGTGTGAAGGATTACGTGAGGGAAGGAGGGAGGGAAGGAGGGAAGGTGGTCACTTCTTAGGTTTCACTCTCCCTCCCTCCCTCCCTCCCTTCCTCCATCACCTGTGTTGCCTCTAGTCTTTTCTCTCTCTCTCTCTAGTCTTTTTTTTCTCTCTCTCTCTCTAGTCTTTTCTCTCTCTCTCTCTAGTCTTTTCTTTCTCTCTCTCTAGTCTTTTCTCTCTCTCTCTCTCTCTCTCTCTCTCTCTCTCTCTCTCTCTCTCTCTCTCTCTCTCTCTCTTCTCTCTCTCTCTCTCTCTCTCTCTCTCTCTCTCGTTTTTCTTCCCTCTTTTCCCACTCTCCCTCCCCCCTCCTTCCTTCTCTTACCCTACCCCGTTCTTTTTCTCTAACCTTCGTTGTGTGTGTGTGTGTGTGTGTGTGTGTGTGTGTGTGTGTGTGTGTATGTGTGTTCCCTTGTGTGTGTGTGTGTGTGTGTGTGTGTGTGTGTGTGTGTGTGTGTGTGTGTGTGTGTGTGTGTGTGTTCCCGTGTGTGCGTGCTTTCTCACCTCCACCAGTTCTTTACCACTACTTCCTTGTGTGTGTGTGTGTGTGTGTGTGTGTGTGTGTGTGTGTGTGTGTGTGTGTGTGTGTGTGTGTGTGTGTGTGTGTGGTGTGTGTGTGTGTCAGCTCAGCCTCACCTGCCACTGGTTCTCACGCCCAGGTCACTGAAACGTACGGTTCCTTCAACCTTATGAGTCACGCTGGTCTTGCATCCATGTATTATTATTATTATTATTATTATTATCAATATTATTATTATTATTATTATTATTATTATTATCATTATTATTATTACTATTATTATTATTATTATTATTAGTTGTATTATTATTATTATTATTATATTTAGTATTATTATTATTGTTACTATTATTATTATTATTATTTATTATTATTATTATTATTATTATTATTAGTAGTAGTAATATTAGTAGTAGTAGTAATAAAAATAATAGTAATACAGTAGTTAATGATATCTGTGGTTGTCTTAATGAAGGAAAAAAAAAAAGGTAAAAAAAGAGATAAGAATACGCAAACTAGATATGTCTTTGTTGTGGAAAGAAAACGTTACATGATCACAAAAAAAAACAATAAAAAAGAAGAGAGAGAGAGAGAGAGAGAGAGAGAGAGAGAGAGAGAGAGAGAGAGAGAGAGAGAGAGAGAGAGAGAGAGAGAGAGAGAGAGAGATTGTATTAACGAATCAGAAAACTTTAGTAATGAGGCTTACATTATTATGCATGACGCAGACTAGAATGGAGGTAATGGAAATATTACAGACAAAAGCAATATTAGCAAAGAAAATAATACATTTAGAAAATAGAGAAAGAAAACTAGATTTCTTTATTACTGCCTTATTTACTACACATGAGTGGAATAATGATGGTATTGATGATAATAATAATAATATTACTATGATAATGATATTTTTATTATTATTATTATCAATATTGTTATTATAATTATTGTTATTATTATTATTATTATTATTATTATTATTATTATTGTTATTATTATTATTATTATTATTATTATTATTATTATTTATTATTATCATTATTATATTTTCCTTGATCTGGTTGTTGTTTCACAGCTGTGTGTGTGTGTGTGTGTGTGTGTGTGTGTGTGTGTGTGTGTGTGTGTGTGTGTGTGTGTGTGTGTGTGTGTGTTGCAATCGTGTAGATTATGAGCCAAATACGTGATATGGTAGAGAGAGAGAGAGAGAGAGAGAGAGAGAGAGAGAGAGAGAGAGAGAGAGAGAGAGAGAGAGAGAGAGAGAGAGAGAGAGAGAGATAGTAAAGAAAAGAACTATAAAACTCAATTCCAATGCCAGTCATCATTTCCTATACTAACTCTACTCTTTCACTTGTTTCAGGACTTGGAATTCCACGGTGTTATGCGCTTCTACTTCCAAGACTCCGGACAGAAGGTTGCGACCAAGTGTATCCGTGTTGGCAGCACTGCTAATGCACGTTATGTCATTGAGACGCTGGTGGAGAAGTTCAGGCCAGACATGCGCATGCTGTCCATCCCTGAATATGCCTTGTACGAGATCCACGAGAACGGAGGTGAGACACAGGGAAAGAGAGAGAGAGAGAGAGAGAGAGAGAGAGAGAGAGAGAGAGAGAGAGAGAGAGAGAGAGAGAGAGAGAGAGAGAGAGAGAGAGAGAGAGAGAGAGAGAGAGAGAGAGAGAGAGAGAGAGAGAGAGAAAGAGAAAGAGAAAGAGAAAGAGAGAAAGAGAAAGAGAAAGAGAGAGAGAGAGAAGAGAGAGAGAGAGAGAGAGAGAGAGAGAGATGAATAATGTCTTGGTAGGTGATGACTGCCTATTTCAAGACAGCCACCGGATGCCACACGAAATGACCCATTTTCCGCCACTCATGATTACCATTAAGCTAATAGTGGGAACAAAAATTCATGCTATCCTCTACCCACCCAGGACGCGGCGCTCTATTACGCCCTCATGTTCCTTATGATTGTAAGGTTAGGTTTGGTTAGGTTAGGTTAGGTTAAAGTACAATAGGCGTACTTCTACCCCTCCTGTCTGTGTTGTAGCTGTCAATGTGTGTAAAGAGGCTAGCAGTGTTTCTATCTATAGGTGTTTTTTGCAAGTGTCCGGAAAAGTAAAGGGTTTACTTTATTGTTATGTTATTATTAAACGCGACACAATCAGGTAATGCTAGAGATGAATGTATTGAATATATATACAAAAAAGATCATATGCCTTGTATTTACTAAGAATATTAGAGTGTGCTATTTCGCCTTAAGGAATAGTGTGCACGAGAAGAGAGTCAAATAGCAAGTAAATGTTCTTTTCAGGGCACTTAAAAAGCCTTCTCAGTCATTTTGTTTCCTCTCTTTCTTCCTTCTTTCTTTAATTTTTTTTCCGTCTTTCTCAGGATATCATGCCACCTTTCCTTCCAGGGATCATCAAGCCTGTGAGTTATTTCTCGTTTCCTCTTACTGTTGACGTCATCTGCAAATCTTCTTACCACAGATCAGTAGAAGAATGATTCACATACTTTATCTTTATATGCATTTATAATTCATATACCTAATGCGTCTTGTAACTCTTTTTCTGAATGCTTAAGGTGGGAATGCAATTCATTTAACTTTTTCTATCCTACATCCTTTTCATAGTTCTCTCCGTATTTACATAGGATCAACAGGGAATGAGATGCAGAATTTTCATACACTCGCTTTGAATGCCTTCCCTAATCCTCTACTGTCATATTAAAGCGTGTGGGAGACTTGCATTAGGTTTCTTCTTTGCGGGACTGCTTGCCTAAAACGGTGAAATCAATATTGTAGTTGTTTTTGTTGACGAGTGAATGAAGTTGTGTTGGAGGAGAGTGTGCGGTGGTTGATGAGTGTGAAGTGTGTCGCTTGTGGACCGTTGTGTGAGCAAGTGTGATGAGCAATTCAGGTGAGAGAGAGAGAGAGAGAGAGACGTAAACAACTGCCATTGCAAACACTAATACAGTAGGTTGTTCCTTCCCCCTGGGCGTCCCGCATTCCTTCTAACTTTATTGCATGACAGGTGGTGTTAGTGCCGGTGGAGACTACCGCTTCCTCCACCGTTTCCGTGGTTTCTCTAGTAGTTTGTGTGGGTGGTGGTTGTTTGTGTTCCACGTCACTGAGCGAAGTGTTTATGGCGGGAGCGAGGCCCCCTACCGCTCGCTTTCCGGCCCGTGTCAGGCGGATATGCCGGGAGCGAGGAAGGTTCTGAAGGGGAGGAGCAACAGGCCTTATGTTGCCTCAAGCCGTTATTTCCATACCAGTGAGGGACACAAGGTACACGGGTTGGGCTTCACGGTCAACGGCGGCAAATGTGTCGCACGTTTTTTCCTAATACTGATGGAATTTAGGACCTTGAGAATACTCGCCCGGATTAACAACTTTATTTCAATTTGATTATTTATCACGCTTACCCTGGGAAGTGTGGGGAATGTAAACTACTGGAATCCTTACATAACAATGGGTCTTGTGTTGCCGGGCTAAGGAATGTTCACCCAACACTAATTCATAGCCTGCCGTTTAAAGGACAGTTTTGAGCACCGCGGCAAGGTAAACTTCATGTGTCAGTGAATTCCATCAAACTTAACACCACAAACTTGCTAACTTACTAACTCACGAAGCACTTACACTTGACCGGAAAGCATTTATATCTCGCTGAGTGCCAGGGTAAAGGGAAGGGAGAGGGGAAGCTGACCTGAATGCCACGTTTCTTTTTCAGATGAGAGGCGCTTGGCTGAGGAAGAGAAGCCACTCTTGGTGCAGCTCAACTGGAACAAGGATGACCGCGAGGGCCGCTTCCTACTGCGCAGGATGGATCTCTACAGCTCCATCGGCTCCTTGCACCATGTATGTGCTCTACGCTCTGCCTTACACCATCACATTTTCCCTCTCCTTCCTCTGACCTTGTATTGAGCCTCGTGACGCTTCCTTTCTCCCTCCATACGCCTCAAACTAGGAGGAAGAGGGTTGTAATAATTTATCCTCTTTTGTAGTTGATTAATATGTGCAAATATTGTGGCAGATTGATGGTTAAATGTTTATTACTGGATAACAAACAACAACTCTATATCAGTATTCTTTGAAGTTTAACAGCAGGGAAGAATCAAATTGGAATAAACATATTTGGGCGCTATATGATGACTTTTTTTTGTTTTAAATCTCATTACCAAGAAAAATATGGCTGTTCAGTAGTAATTGAAATGACTTTGACCGATTTACATATCCCAAACTACTCATTTGCACTTGTAGGTTTTTTTTTTCCTTGTCTTTCACAGATAATTATTAATATGAACATTTAGTCATTGCAGAATAACTGTTAAGATCCACTAATTATAAATAAAACAAGTGTAGTGGTTGTGGACTTGCGTGCGTTGACCTGTATCAAAACACAACATAATATTTAGGTTGATATGTTTTTTTTTTAGAATTAATAGTTTGGTGTCTTGAGCTGAGATGCTTTATCACAATTTTGAAATCCTAGGAATCATACTATTGAAAGTCTGAAACCTATTAGTTATTCTGAGCCCCATTCTGCGAAGCTTCTGAACGTGAAGACAAACTACGAGTATTATCTTCATTCATGCATTCCTTGTAATACTTATGATCTCTGCACTTAAACCAGAATAAATGGCCTTCTATCAATCAGGCCATTAAGTGATCATCAAGGACCTAGTGTATCTTTATTAGTCTTTCATGTTCTGCCATTATATCACTTTCCTCCTTTCAGAGCAACCACTCCATGGTGCACACCTTGCCACCACACCCTACCACACCAGTGCCTTCCAGGGAACAGCCATTCCAACGCAAACTGTCCAAGCGGGAAAAGAAGGAACTCAAGAAACAGGAGAAGCTTAGGAGGGCAAATGAGGCCAATGAAAATGATAGCTCAGTGGCGGAGAAACTGTACACAGGTAAATGGGTTGTGGCAGGCTAGTGAGGCTGGATGGGACACAAAGGGTTGTAGGTTAGTGGCAAGAGGAGTTCAAGTAGGTAGATTCTGTATTCTAAATGTAGTTTCTGTTATTTTCTTGACATGTGTTCTTTTAGTTTACTCCCCTTCATTGTATTGTAATGATGAAAAAGCCACCGTGGAGTTTGTAACATGGAGCAATGATTTAGTACTTTGAGATTTTATCACATAAATGGTTTAAAAGACAGAAATGTATCTGATTTCAGTTTTCTAACAAAATTTATGTAATAATTTGTGTTTCATGGTAAGAATACTCTTCTGGCAATTAGATGCTGTAATTCTCTTCAGAGAATGAAGGAGAAATTCATGTTGATACTTGCCACTTTTGGATCCCTAGTTGAGACTCCCACACTTTTGCAGAACTCCCGGAGACTAGTTTCACACGCAGCATCAGTAACCCTGAAGCGGTGATGAGACGCAGACGAGCACAGAAACTAGAAAAGAAACTACAGCAGTTCAGGAGTAAGGATGGAGGGCCAGACACTGGTGGCACTCTCAAGGTGGGTGTCAGCTCTTCTACGAAGCAGCACTGATGCAGCACTTTTATTGCTTCATTTTCTGTTTCTCATTGATAGGATTTGCTTATGTGTTCTGTAATGTGATGCTAGATTACAGTATTTTTCATGTATAGCTAAACCTTATAAAGGTGGATTTATTTCTAGGAAATGGTTGTTCATAAGAGTTTGTAAGTATTAGATGAGAGAGAGAGAGAGAGAGAGAGAGAGAGAGAGAGAGAGAGAGAGAGAGAGAGAGAGAGAGAGAGAGAGAGAGAGAGAGACAGAGACAGAGAGAGAGAGAGAGAGAGAGAGAGAGAGAGAGAGAGATGTTGCATCACTTTTATGTGATGAAGTTATATGCACTGTCTATTTTTAATCAAAATTAAATTTCACAATGTATACATAGTACAGTACTAGTATATACACTGCACATTGATAATTGTAAAGCAAATCTATGTAGATGTGTATGTGTTTTTGATGAATGAAAATATACTTAAACTGGAAATACATGACACATTTATGCAACTTTTTATGGGTTTGAGATGGAAAAATTTGTTGTGTAGGCAGTGATGACTCTTACATGAAGTATAACGATATTACCTTACATTAGATCTAATGCATGCAGTTCTGCCTCAACAACTCAGCTTTCTGTATTCTGTAAGGGTAACTGGACCGTAATTTGCAGATTTATGGTGAATCTCTACGACCAGATGTGCCTTACAAAACTCTTCTGCTGTCAGTGCGAGACAATGCATTAGCAGTGGTCAGGGAAATGCTGGACAAGTATGGCCTCCACAGGGAAGATCCTACCAACTACTGTCTCTTGCAGGTATGTGAAGCAAGCATCGGGTGTGTTCACTGCATGGGATGCACACCAATCACTGCTTCTCATGCATTGTCAGGACTTTTAAGTGACTTCATTGCAGATATCGGTGCAGTATTAGCAAATTAAAACTGTGCACTACTGCAACAGCTTGTAAAGTTGTTTTTAAAAGCTGTATCATTCTGCACTTGGCCTCCTGGCTAGTACAGGGGTAGCGCGCTGGCCTTGCATTTGCTTGGTTGGCAGATCGAGTCCCCGCCTGGGCTTATGATGCTTAAGCTGTTTATTGGGGAGGAACTGCTGTGGTCGGGCACCACAGTGGGGAGTTGGGCTTGCCTGGTTGACGTTCTGGAGAGCATCGATGGATACCGGAACTGAAACCCATGCAACCTTACCTTTTTTTTTTTTAATGTGCTCAGCAAGATTTTCTGAAAACTTAGAATTATTATTACTATTTATCTGTATTCTCAGCTAATATCGTCAGAGTGGTAGCCATGACAAGATGTTAAGGATTTTTCAAGACTTATCCATTCAAATCTGCAGCTCTCCCCACTTTTATCTCCTTTATTGCCATATTACCCAATCCCTTCATTTTACAACTGGTCTTCCTCTCCTCCTAGGACCCTCAGTTTCACTTATATATAAACTTTCTTCACAAACTCTTCACTCTTCTTTCTCTTCTTTTCACAAACTCTTCTTTCTTTCCATATGACCTAACCATCTCTTTTCGCCCATTCCACTACACCACACTTCACTCCATATGCACAAGGTCCCATGCCACACCTTCCATACACACTTTCATTGCTCTCACCCTTCCATCTTGTCACGTCACATGCTCCTCTCAAAACTAATTTCCACAGCACATACTCTTGACTACTGTGCTCTATTACATGTCTAAGTCTCTGATCCATACATCAATGTTGGCAGAAGAATACTGTTCCTTAAACCTCTCATTACCTACTAGCTTTGTGCAGTAGCAATATTTTAACCAATGAGGTTTAATCAAGGTGCAAGGCTGCAAGATTGCCACAAGCATAGCTCCACAAGGGTGATGGGCAAAAATACTAACAACTAAAGGTACCACTCTTTGAGATGGTGTGTACATACCTTAACTCATTCACACCTTCACGTGGTGGTAATATTAGTACACCTTTACGGTGGAACAAATAGGGAGACCACAGCAAACAGCAGCTGTTGTTTTTAGTATTTTAACTTAACAATCTGTGTCCCACGTCCTTCTGGTAGAGCATTGCGTTTAGCATTTTGTCAGCTTCCATTGGTCCCATTGTGGCGTGGACAAAAATGGGTATGGGCGGAGAACTGGTTGAAATTACAACTAAACTTTAGGTATTTAGGTGACATGTGGATGACTGCTGCACCTGACAATAGTAAAATCTGCTTCACAGATGTGACTTGAATGCACGACTCAGTTCACCATTTCTGAACACTGATCACTTAGGCCTCTTTCACACGAGTGGTTTTTGCCGTATGTTGTTTGCCTCTGCGGCGTAGCTTTCTATTGACTCTTATGGGAGTATTCACGGCCCAGTGTGAATAGTCCTGTAAAAGTTGATAGAAAGCTACGCCGAAGTGGCAAACACCGTACGGCAAAAACCACTTGTGTGAAAGAGGCCTTAGCCACAGTCTTCCTAGCCTGCAGCCACAATGCTTTAAACACTTGACTAAGAGTGACAACGTCCTTGTCTGGCTGTATCATTGTGCTTATATACATACATCCCAGTCAGTATTATGTCTACCCAACTTAGGGCTCATTTGCAGCATTTTCAGCAGGATTCAAGAACTAACTTATTTCCTCTAGCAGGCTAAGGGCTGCTTCTCACTCCTCTCCTGCTTTACAGACCGTGATTGGCAATGATGATGGCTATGGGAGAGCCATGTCCCCACAGAAGGAGTACATCCTGGATGATGATGAGTGTCCTTTGGCCATCCTCATGAATCATCCGCCATCCAGAGGTGAGTTGAATGATGAACAATGATAACTTTTCAGTGCAAATACAAGACAGTAATTTTACTTACCTGTTTGGAAAAAGCAATACCTTTGTTGAGGCTCTCAAGGTGTGCGTGGGGGGTGTCTGAGGTCACAGTGTGGTTTTGCTTTGGTGGAGACGCTGGACAGCATAAAGAAGAATCATGCTGCTAGGCTGGCTAGGAACCAGGACCAACACAGGGCTCTGTCTTGTAGGACTAGAACTCTTCTGAGGAAAGACAAGGAGAAGTATGTCAGGAGTCTCGCAGAGGATGTTGAAGGTTATTTAAATGCTAATGACCTCAAACTTGCTTATTGAGCTCTGAAGAGGTCCTCTCCAAGTCTACATCTCGGATGAGTGCTGTCCGAACAGCAGATGGTTGCCTTGTATCAGACACGGCTGGGCAGATAGCTCACTGGGCTGAGTACTTTGAGCAGTTGTTCAAGGTTAACCCTCCAAGCGGACAGCTTCAAACCACTGGGTTACAGGTGTTGGATGCTGATCCACCCTCTATTGATGAAGTTAAAGAGTCCAAGAGGCTGTGGCAAATTTAATGGGTGAAAAGGCAGCTGGCATTTGTAACATCAGTGTGGAGTTGTTCAAAGCTGGAAGCGAGACCATGATCTGTGGTTGCATGCTGTCTTGACTGCTGTATGGCATTCAGGTACCATTCCTCCTGACTGAAAATGGTAAAGGGAACCGTCAAGACTGCAACCACTATCGCAGGATAACGTTGCTCAACATACCAGGCAAGGTGGTCGCCCACCTGCTAATGATGTGAATTTGCAGGCACTGGTTGAAATATCAGAGACCTGAACAGTCAGGGTTCACACCTGGTAGGTCAACAACTGACTATCCTAGCGCTTTGTGTACTTGTGGAGTGCTGACGTGAGTTTCAACAGCGGATACTAGTGTCCCGGGTTAAAATCCCGTTATATGCTGACCACTTTTCATTCTTTGATATCACCGCCGAGTGGCCAAAGACTACCCAAATTGCTGCCATACTGTTCTCAGATGGGACTAACAATGTTTATATGCATCTGAAGCTGTAGCAGTGATTAGCCTCACACGTTCTCAACATATTCATGAGAGAACCTAAACATTTGAGGCGTCACTATAAAAATCTGAACATCTATGCCAAATAACAGGCGAAGCAAGTCTATCTGTGCCTCAATAAGCCTACTGGTACCAAAGGTTAATGATAAAAAAAACAACAACAACTCTTTGGTAATGCAGAATCATAGAGTATCGCTGGAATGACTGTCAAATCAGTGACTGCTCCGTGAGACTGAATCAAGGCCTATTACCAGCATAGTCCGCCAATGTCAACTCCGGCTATATGGACATGTGGCACGTTACCCAGAAGCTGATCCTGCTTCTTGGAGTGGAGGAGACCAAGAGGGCACACTGGGTTCATGGCTGGGGCAAGTTGATGTTTCTGTTGGGAGTATGGGAAGGAGGCCTGCATGGAAACTTTTGCAGGAAGGTCGCTGGAGGGTGGGCGAGGCGACGCACCCCTCGGCGTATTCCCCCAATGATTGATTGATTGATTGATTTGTTAAGGGTAACTATAGGGGTATAAAGTTCCTTGGTCTGGTAATGTAAAAAATGGAAGGAGTTATGAAGGGTTTATAATGTAGAATGTTAGCTTTGATAATATTGTCAGGCAGTAATAAAAAATAGTCCCATGAAGAACAACAGGACATGGCTAAAAACTAAAATAATACTGCTTAAAATTTCCAGCAAAATAATATTAATCAATCATTGACATATCTACATAATCAAAACAGGAAAGTACTTTATACACTATCTCTTCATTACAAAACTGGGCCGCATTGTCGATTAACTGACTCAAAAAAGTAAAGTTATGTGTCGTGCGAATGTTCTGAGTCAGCGGACACGACTCCAACACATGCAGCTCTGTTTGCATGTTGCCGCACGGACAGAGCCGCTCAGCCACCTCCAGACAATCTCGCCCACGCCGATTCCAGCGTCCTGTCTTGATCGGCAGGTTATGACCGATGACCTGCAGTCGACTAAATACAACTCTGTGTATCTCATCAGATTTACTGCGACATTTATGCTATGAACTGTAAAGTTAAGGTTCATTTTAATATAACTCTGATGTCTAGATGATGTAGAGGAAGCAATTGTTTGTTTTAAAGATTCTATGCCGACTGTAATATCATCAACACAATTGTTGTTTATGTTTCCTCTTTCGGGCCAGATTAATCAGCAACCTAAGTGTCACAAGGTGTTCAATGCAGCCCCAGCCCTGCTGACTCCCAGCCTGCTCTCGGCTCAGCATGGCATGGTTTTTAGATGTTCGGCCTCCGCCAGTTAGTAGCGAAGGTATAGATTTTTATAGTGATGTTTCTTTATTGAGAGGCTCATGCTGCCCGCGAAAGCTCCTTGATGCATGTAACTTTGTAGTCCCGTCGAGGATAGTGTCATGGCAGCATGTGGGTGAGGATAGTGTCATGGCAGCATGTGGGTGATCTTTGGCCACTCAAACTCGGAACTCTGAGCTAGCATGCCCCCCATGCCACTAGGCCACTGCCTAAATCAGCAGGCTCTAAATGTTCTACACCATGTGGATTATACACCTAAGCGCTTCCAATTACTATAGGCATAAACAAATCCAAAAACCACAGTGTTCAATAAGGACAACTAGAGCCAAATTTGGTCCTTCATCCCAGCATTTACACACATCACACTTTACTGCAGATATTGCCTCAAGAGAACCACCGTACCACCTCTACGTCCGTCTATAATAAACATAGCCTGGTAGACGTATTCATTGGTCTTGACTTCATTCAATCCTATCACATCGTACTTCATTAACAAAGACTGAATGTTTGATTTCTCTAACTTTGTACTCACGCCATTGATATTCCACGTTAATATGGAAAAAAATTTTCCTTTGTGGTCCACCTAATAAATGTTTGGCCGCCAACTGTCGATGACTAACCTGTCGCGATAAAGCATCCTCTCCTTTGTGTCCAGTCTGATCACACATCCAGTATTCTCAGGTTTGGCTTTCTCAGCTGCTTCAGCTTCCCACAGATGCCTCCACTCATTTTGTATAGAAGGATGAACACATGATTGTAGGGAGCGCCAGCCTCCTTCAGTCTTTGAGTTTTCTCAAGAACTTTATCCTGTAATTGCCTCGATGCCACAGTAACCAGGATTGGACACTTGCATCCCTCTGGCACCGAGCGTCTAAACCTGCTGCTTGACACGATATTTAGGGGCTCATTCAACTGACTCCAGACCTTGTCAAGCTTTCCTTCATCTGCTGTCTCCCTGTCCAAGCTCTTGCTCTCCTCGGGGATGCTAAGAACGACCAATTTTGTCTCTCTCTCCCTCTTGTCGACAGACTCCAGGAAACTCTGCTGTCTAGCCATGACCTCAGCCTGCTTATCTGTCTGCTCTTGCATAAGTGACAGTTTTATTTATTAAAGGTACTGTCAGGTGCAGTTATTTTACTTTTCAGGTCTGCCGGCTCTCTTGTTGTAGGTGCAGGTTCAGCTCCTTGAGCTCGTTCCTCGAAGCAACATTACAGTTCATTAAGACATCTTTGTTCAGTCTAGACAACTGATTTCTCTCCATCTACCATAGATCAGTCAATGACATGTCCTGAGAACTTATTTCTCAATATGGAGTAAATATCAACAGGCAGTAACTTCCCGTATATATACTGCACCATCGTTGAAGAATGAGGTGGGCGTATTAGTTATCCCACATAATTATTCCTCACACTTATCATCATTACATTTTTTTTTTCTGTGCTACTCCTGTATTCCCTGTGGTCGGGGCTACAAGAATTCTACCACTGTAATCCTTGTGTTTTGTAAAAGATGACAAAAGGGACGGAACGAGGGTCTGGGAAACCCCTCTTCTTCATACTCTTCTGCAAAAAGACAAACTGCAAGAAGAGTAAGAAGGAAAGGGAGAGTAATGTATTTCATGTACGTATGTATGGAGCCTTTCAAAATGATGATGATGATCTGCATTTGTAAAATTTTCTGCTTTGGAGTCATAACAGTCTTAACATTGAGACATGCTGACTTTGGACTCTATAGTACTGCAACTTTTAAAACTGATATTATAATGAATGTTGGGAACGAGGTGATATTTGTAAATTTGTGTGAGGCAAATGGTTTTATAGTAATAATTGTTTCATTCTTTTATGTAGAGAAAAAGTGTGTTTTATGAAAAGTATGTTTATGTCAGAGCCATACTTTTTTAACTTTTTTTTCTCACTCTCGAAAATGTGTGCAAACGTAGAGAAATGCAAGGTAAGACGAGAGTAAGAGTTGTGCAAGGGAGGAGAGTGGGTGCATCTGTAGGCCATTTAATGATAGTAAGGATAGTAAGCTTGGAAATGAAAAAGAGACTGCATGATGGAATGCATAATTGCACCGACAATAACTTTGCAAGTGAGACTCAAGTGTGAAAAAGAAAAATGAAAAATCCAAGCAAATGATTAATGGTGAAACCAACTTCTGCCGTGGCCATCTCTTGGGGGAGATTCTTAAACTAGGCATTAAATATAGACAGATAGATAATTGGTAAACAAACACTTTATGAAAATTCAGCAAAGTCAGTCAGTAAAGAAGTACACATCGAATGTATGGAGGTTAATGTCACGGTACTCTTGTAAACCCTCATCACACGTGCTGACCATGATCGACCTTCACAAGTACAACACAAATATGGTTGTGCCCTCAAGGTTACGGGGCGAGGTGAGGGGGGGCCGCGATTGGTGGGTTCGACGGCGACGGCGGCGACGACTTGGTGTGACGTGTGGCGCGCGTGTTTAGGGGGGGCGGGGGGGGGGGAGGGGGTAGCGGAAGGAAGCCCCGACACCCCGACACCCTGCCACACGGGAGCGTCAAACCTTCACCACCATCCCTTCGATCAGTCGGTGCACAGCCGGACACACAATCATTCACTCGCGTCGTGACTCAGTGAGGTGGCCGTGAATTTACTCCGGACGGCAGCGGAGAACGTAGCGGACGTAAGTAGGTGGTGGAGCACGTCAACGAGGTTCTAGCCTGTGTTGTGACCGGGGGAGGGGGGGGTGGAAGGGGGGCGCTATAGGGGAGGCAGAGCAACCTGTACCACGCTAGTATTAATTACGCTGAATGGCACCGTGTATTAGCAAGGCTTATTGTTGTATAGGGAAGGGGAGGGAGAGAGAGGGGGGAAGGAAGAGAAAGATAGCAGGCCCCAAGAATCGACCGTAGACGGATATTGAACCTCAAACCTTGCGTAACGCCAGACCCTCGCGTGTTTTTCATTCCCGCGAGCATGTTATTGGTTGCTGATAAAACGTGTGTGTGTGTGTGTGTGTGTGTGTGTGTGTGTGTGTGTGTGTGTGTGTGTGTGTGTGTGTGTGTCTAGCCTAGTTATGAAGGTATTTGTACATTTTTTGATGTGTATTTTTTATGCGGTTGTGCGAAACGGTCTGTTAAAACGTTGGTATCTCTCTCTCTCTCTCTCTCTCTCTCTCTCTCTCTCTCTCTCTCTCTCTCTCTCTCTCTCTCTCTCTCTCTCTCTCTCTCTCTCTCTCTCTCTCTCTCTCTCTCTCTCTCTCTCTCTCTGTTAATTAATGAAGGTGAGTCAAGGAAAGATGTGTGACCTGTCCGGAATACGTACAGAGAGAGAGAGAGAGAGAGAGAGAGAGAGAGAGAGAGAGAGAGAGAGAGAGAGAGAGAGAGAGAGAGAGAGAGAGAGAGAGATGTATGAGGTCACATGCTGAATATTTTAACCTGTATGTTAGTTTAGCGACCGACAGACGGCTAACTATCGATTCTGCTACTTCTTCTGCCTCATTTATCTTCCACCTCCTCCTGTTTTTCCCTATCCCTCCATCCTTCTCTTCCCTTCCGTTTACATCCTCATCCTTCCTACCTCCTTTTATCTTTCCCTCCCCCTTTTCATTTCCCTTCTCTTTTTCCTGTTTTTCCTCCCAAGTCTGTTTTCTCTCCCCTCCTTCTCTTCCCTTCCTTCCCCTCTTCCTCCTTCTCCTCTCCTTCTCTCCCCTTCCTTCCTCTCTTCCTCCTTCTCCCTCGCAGGTAAAGTTGACCTAGACTGGTTATTTCAATGCCTTTCCCCTCTCTCCTTCCCTCCTCTTCCTGCTTCCCTCCCTCCGTCTCTCCCTCTCTCCTTTCCCTCCCTCCATTCTTCATTTCAATTCATCAGTGTCTTTTCTTCCTGCTCTCCC
>JAXIVD010007358.1:0-10000 GCA_036785275.1 Cancer borealis
GTATGTTTCAATTTTTTGTTAGAAATGATTGTTATATAACGTGTGAGAGAGAGAGGAGAGAGAGAGAGAGAGAGAGAGAGAGAGAGAGAGAAGAGAGAGAGAGAGAGAGAGAGAGAGAGAGAGAGAGAGAGAGAGAGAGAGAGAACACCCCTAACCTTTCTTTATATTCTAGGAGGCGCCACGGGTCTCGGAGGCTCACCAACACTCCACTCATCCCTCCCTTCTGCTGCCTCGCCTGCTGTCTGCTGCTGCTGCTGCACGCCCACCGCCCATCTCTTAGGCCCACATCCCACACCTACTAGCCACGCCCACAAGCCACGCCCACTAGCCACGCCAGCCCCCAACAGGCCCTTCTATCGTTTCTTCTGTCAGTGATGTTTCCAGTTAGCAATTTCATGAGAGATTGTGTTATACCTTTTAACTTCCTTACGTAATCCTCCTCCTCTTCCTCTTCTTCCTCTTCCTCTTCTTCTTCCTCCTTTTCATCGTCCTTCTCTTCCTCCTCCTCCTACTCCTCCTCCTCCTCCTCCTCCTATCTCTCCTTTCACTTCGTATTAATTTTTTTTCCATCCACCTTCCCTGTTTCCTGCCATCTGCATCCTCCCTCCTCCTCCTACCTCCTCTGGCTTTTTACTCTACTCTCTCTCTCTCTCTCTCTCTCTCTCTCTCTCTCTCTCTCTCTCTCTCTCTCTCTCTCTCTCTCTCTCTCTCTCTCTCTCTCTCTCTCATTCTCCTTAACCCTCTCCTAACTCTCCCTCGATCTCTCCCCGCTCACAACTTTCAAACCAGACACATACTCCCCTCTCCTACCCTCGGATTTTCCTCCCAAGACTCCTTACCCCTCATTTTCCCCCTCATTTTCCCCTCACTTTCCCCTCACAATCCCCTCACTTTCCCCTCCTCAACCTCACACCACCCCATAAGTGAGAGGGAGAGAGAGGGAGAGGGAAGGATACTATTTCTACTCCTCCTACTTACCCTCTATCATTGACTGTCTCCCTTATATCTCCCCTCTTCCCTCCCTTCCTCCCTCCTTCCCTCCCTCCCTCTCTCTACCTCCTCCACTCCCCTCTGCAGCCACTCTGTCGTTCCTGTAAGCAAAAGGAGCGTTGTACAAAGCTTTCAAATGATATATTATTAGACTAATAAAGAGATATCCTAAGTAGAACCGCATTATGCTCTCTCTCTTTCTCTTTCTCTTTTTTTTTTCTCTTACTCTCCCTCTCTCTCTTTCTCTCTCGCTTTCTTTCTTTCTCTCTCTCTTTCTAATGGTAAAAGTTAATGTTAGGCTGATGTGGGGATAGCTAAGATCATTCCCCCCTTTACCTCCCCTTAACCCCCCTCTCCCTCCCCTTTACCTCCCCTTAACCCTCCCTTTACCTCCATTTATTTATTTCCCTTTTCCTCTTTCTTTTTTTTCCCTCTCATTACCTCGGCCCGCCCACCCCTGCCCCGCCCCGCCCTGCCCTTCTGCAGTGTGTGTGTGTGTGTGTGTGTGTGTGTGTGTGTGTGTGTGTGTGTAACAACAAGTGTACAACAGTGCCAAGAAGAGATTCAGGAAAGAAGAAGAAGAAGAATAGGAAGAAAATGAAAAAGAAGAAGAAGAAGAAGAAGAGGTAGAAACTGTAATGGTAATAATGATAATAATAATGATAATGGTAATAGTAATAATAGTAGCAATAATGATAATAACAGAAGCAATAATAATGATAATAATAATAATGATAGTAAGAAGAAGAAGAATTCACAAAAAGACAATACAAATAACATGAATAAGTATAAAATCAGTAATTATAAGAAAGATAAGTTGTAAAAATGAGCAAAGTAATTAAGTTTATATTATATGATGCAGTGACTCTCTCTCTCTCTCTCTCTCTCTCTCTCTCTCTCTCTCTCTCTCTCTCTCTCTCTCTCTCTCTCTCTCTCTCTCTCTCTCTCTCTCTCTCTCTCTCTCTCTCTCTCTCTCTCTCTCTCTCTCTCTCTCTCTTTATATATTAATAACAATTTAGAAAGATAGAGCACAAAAAAAAACGTATTTTCATATATTAGAGGAAAATAATGTTAGTGATTTCCTTATTAATATTTTTCCAATGTGATGAATTTTCTTTTTTTAATCTATAC
Organism: Cancer borealis; assembly: GCA_036785275.1. NCBI lineage: Eukaryota > Metazoa > Arthropoda > Malacostraca > Decapoda > Cancridae > Cancer > Cancer borealis. Next base: position 2,122 of record JAXIVD010007358.1, read on the forward strand.
ATAATTTACTTTTGTAATAACCATGTGTCTTTATAAGGTCAGGGTCAGGTCAGGTCAGGTTGTAATGTAAGTAAGGTCAGACTACGTAAGCTCGTCCCGTATTGGTTGTGTTCAAAAGGTCCGTCACAGTCATAGGATAAGGTCAGTGTGTACTTAAGGATGGATTGGAAGGATGGATTGGAAAGAATGAAAGAAGAACATGTATCAAAATCCTTCTTCGTCTAACGTATTTATGTTTTGTATTGAAATGTGTATATACTATGCTGTGTATGTGTGTGTGTGTGTGTGTGTGTCTGGTAATGACTGTAGGCTTCCCATATTCCGTATAATATTATTTAATTCCAAACTATATAAATCAAGAAGAAATTATAGTACAGTAAAATAAATATGTGATTAAAAATATATATGAATCAACAGCTTTTGGGTTGAATAAATATAAATATAAATACAAATAAAATCGATATTACATAATGAGATTCGTCATTATATATATGTTATTAATTTACTGATGAAGCGAGTGTGATGACAGTAACATGACGGTAGATTAATTACAATTCAAATAGATCAAATAAATAAATAATTAATGCCATGAAGAGGAATTAGTATTTACCGAGCATGTTTATTCTGCGCATTGATATACCTGCGCAGAAAAATACGGGAAACAAATGCGCAGAGAAAAAATGTTGTCACACTCCTAAATAATAAATAAATAATAATAACGAACAAAAAAACTCGAGACACATCAATATTTCCAAACATATCCATCCATAAACTTAACAAAAACACATTAAATCACTGATGAAAATACGGAAAACAACTGTATCTTTAAGTCCATTAGCAGATCTGGCACCACTGTGAGGGCTGTTCTGTGATCCCTCTCGCTGTTACCTTCCGTTTTCTTTTTTAGTATATCCTTCGTGTCCTCTCCTGGAAGCCTACAGAGTACCGTCCTTCCCTTGTGTCCTTCCGTGAGTGTATCCTATTGTATATTAACCTCACATATTGATTATTGTTATTAAGTTAGGATGAGGAAAGAGAGAGAGTGAGAAACCCAGGCTAGTGAAAGCAGTCGTTAGCGTGGCGGGAAAGAAGGAAGGAAGAGAGGGGGGAAGGAAGGAGGTATTAGTTATCATTGCATTGCTACCACCCAGACAGTACCTCTAACCCGGTGATATTTCTTCGTTTTAAACCTTCTCTGTTCCTCTACTTGTCATTTTGAGGGATGGAGGAGCAGTAATACATTATTGTTCACCATGTATAGTGGAGAGATATAAAGAAAACAGTGCCTATTAAGTGTAATTTGATAGAACATACCAGAACACGGCTTGTTGTTGTGATCCTTAGCAGACGACTGGACCCGGTGATAATATTTCTTCGTTTTAAACCTTCCCTGTTCCTCTACATGTCTATTTGAGGGATGGAGGAGCAGTAACACACTATTCTTCACCATTAATAGTGGAAGGATATAAAGAAAACATCACCTATTAAGCGTAAGTAACCTAATATAAGAATATCAATAGGTTTCAGCAGGTACCGCAAGATGGCCGCCGTGTGTTACGTATATATAAAACCAAAATTGAGATTTTTATTATACACAGGAAAGCAATCATATATACTTTAAAAAATCGTCTGAAACACCTAACCGTTTCCTACATAAACATTTGTTATATTTGATTCGTAATTATTGCATGAAAAATGTTTATTTCTAAGGTCAATCATAAATTCGATATATAAAATAAAGCAATAATAATGAAATTAAACCAATATAAACCATATAATAGAATATATAAAAATTATTCAAACCAAAAGTAAAGCTTAAATAAGCCATAGAAAAAAGAAAAAAATAATGTAAAAATGAGAAAAAAACACTGTAATTATTTGTTTACATCCAAGCGTGTTAATTATAGCGTGTTAGGTACAGTAAAAGAAGTGTTAGAACGTGGTGACCTACAAGGATAGAGATGAGGGCAAGTGTGTTGTGTTGTGAGTGTGTTATGGTGGGCCGAAGGACTGACAGGATGACTAATCGGCAAAAATCGTCAAAAATACCGGTATACCGAAGGGCTCCTAATGCCTGTTATACCGCCCGAAAATACCGGTATATCGGTATACCGGATAGGTGCACATCTCTAAACACACACACTCAGCTAACGCCAGGCAGTGTAATCTGATTGTGTGGAAACATTGATCAGGTTTTAGAACTTAGTTGTCAGGATAGGACACGTGGGAATGGGTACAAGCTAGAAAAACTTAGATTCAGGACAGACCTAGGTAGATATTGGTTCACTAACAGAGTGGTGAACGATTGGAATAGGCTGGGTAGACAGGTAGTAAGTGGTGAGTGTAGGTCATCAACTGACCTCTTGCAGTCTCATCAATTCTTATGTTCTAGAAGAGAATATACGTTCGAGGCGAGTGATATTTTTATCTGTCAACGGAAACTTATCAATTGCAGCTAAAAAAGAAATGCAAGTGGAGTTAGTGTAATGGTTAAAAATAAAAATAAAAATATGTAAATGGTGAGAAATATAAGAGAATGTAAATATGATGGATGAGGAGAAAGTGAGAAAGTTCAAAGGTGGTTTATTTGAAGTGTAAATGAACAGAGAGAAAGAGAGAGATACAAGAGACCTACAGGGAGAGAGAAAATTATGATGAATAAAATATAGGTAGAAAATAAGGTATAAAAGAAATGAAGTTTTGAATAATGAAAATACTCGCGAAGAGAAGAATTATCATTTTTTCTTCCTGTTGGTAGAATGTTAAAATGTCATTGTACTCTATAATATTACGTACCAGTTAGTAATAAAAGTTAAATAACATTCATACTGTATACATATGACGTAAACTAATAATAATAACGTTATACTTTACGCAATAACCATGCACATTTTTATACCACAAGTACAATTAGTTCAACCTTTCCAACAAGAATAACAAATCACGATCGTAATAGCGTAACAATTGTCTCATTTTGGCGCCAATTCTATCATAGTAAATTGACTCGTTGTGATTTGTTGCTGGTCCGTTCATATAAGGGTGACAGCTGTAAATATTTAATGATGCTTAAAGGTGAGAGAGAGAGAGAGAGATAGTCGCTTCTGAAATGCCTAAATCCCCCTTGTATAGCATAACTTCCTAAAAAGTTGCCGTTATGTACCCACAAAGCCTGCCATTCAGTAACCTAATAGCAGTCATATCCCTTTTTTTTTATATCCTTATGCAGGGCGCAGGGCTAGCATACTCCCCCTCCCACCTTTGTATATATGTCTTTTATTCGTTCCCATCCCTGTCTCCAGCTGTGTAAATAAATAGAATTATAAAGATGCAACGTTGTATATTTTCCTTAACGCTTCAGTCTTTTCCCGCGGCGATGTAAAGAAGGAAAGTTAGTTGTTTTGTTTTCGTCAGAGTTTAATAATTAAGTAATACACAAAAAACAACGTATGATAGATAGATAAATAGATGAATTGAAAGGTACATAGTTAAAGAGGTTTGTCCTGCAGTTTAGATAAAAAAACAATTGGTATATTTATTCATTCATGTAGTGTATGTATTTTGGAGAGAGAAAAAAACTCGTTTGACTCTATACAGTACAAACTCGGATATACAAACATAAAAGTTGTTGGAGTTTGTTTTATTATGCTAAATACTAGACTTTCAAACGGCTACAACGGTTAAAAATGTCCACAGCTGGATGGTAAATGGGAATACTGCGTTTTCTATCTAGTTTTTTCAGTGAGGGATCAGCGGGTCGGAATTATTTTGTGATGCATTGTTGAAAAGGTCAGACTGCCGCTCTTCACATTGCCTGCCTCTTCCACGACTTCTCAGGCAAACACTCCCTTTGTTCATTTAGTCTTCCGTGGATATTCATGCCATTCGTATTTAGTGAGGAAACGTTTTGCAATGAAAGTATTTTTTTCGGTTAAGAATAAGTCTTATCCACAGTTTATTTAAATACGAGTAGTTCACAGGTGATTATTACTACTACTACTACAACCACTATATAAAACAATAATAATGATAATAATAATAATTAAAAAAAAGTGCTCCTGATAGGCCTCGTCGCTTCGTTAATAATTATCCCAAACAACAATGTCAGGATTGTTGTCCGTCCGTCACCTACAAATATACAAACATATAATAACTGCCACAGGTGTCAACTTCAAATTGCAGATGTTTCATGTTTTATTTGTACAACAATATAGCTGTTTAATTAATGATTGTTGCGTTTCATAACATGAGGCATTATGGAAAGTTAGAAATATCAAAATAATGATAATGATAATAATTCAACTGTCGTCCTCTCCCACAATGGTGAAGATAAACTAGATTCGGAATAATCATACACATAAATAGTAATTACGATTATAAACGCAGCAATGAACTCTTACTAACATAATGCTACAATATTTTCAGAACCTACATGCAATGCAGGTCGAGTACTCAATGACTACAACTTGGCGCCAACTGGGTGGTAAGTACTACTAAGTAGTTAGACCGTACCACAGTTATACCGCTCATCAATATCACCCAGCAGCAGGGGCGGTCCTAGACATAGGCGGCATAGGCAGCCTCCTAGGGCGCCAATTATGGCAAGGGACGACACAGCAAGGTCAGTTATCTGTAATACGACAATCAGTAACTTTTTATTCGTCAAAAATGTATAGAATAGTCCTGAAAGAGTAAAGGACGTGCATTCATTCATGAGATTCGGAGGTATTGAAATCTGGTATGATACACCATAAGAGTTTCTTATATAAATCATATATTTTCAAATAACTCGAAATGTATGGGGTTTACGTAAAAAACGTATAGAATATAATAGAAAGAACAGAAGACGCTAGTTTCATTAAGCTATAGGAAATTCAAATTGGGAAGTAATTAAAGATGTATCAGTGTATATAAAGTATTATGCAATAATATCTCACATTATTTCAATTTTCTTCATAAGTATTAGGGTTATTGGAAAGATGATGACAGTATGAGATAAACATTATCAAATTCCATAACTTTATATATATATATATATATATATATATATATATATATATATATATATATATATATATATTCAATATTCCTGTAGGACTAATATTTACGTGGTAAAATGAGAGAAAAAAACTCCTTCGACCTCAATTCTGCTAGAATATATGGGCCACAAAATGGAAAATACAAAATATTATAGAAATGATAAATCTAATTCCAGATTCGTGATCAGCATGCCCGAAAACCCTTTGGCACCAATTTTCATGAGTTGTGTTGCTATATTAACAAAAATCTAAACCGAACCTAATCTAACTAAAATACGTTTTTCCCACCCCGTGACTGAAATCATATTTTTTTCAATAACTCCAAAAGTATAGAATAGTCAAGAAAGAGTAAAAGACGTGCATACTATTGAACTTTAGTTAAATGGAATTGGAATGTAAGTATAGTCAGGGGCGATCCTGGACACAGACGGCATAGGCAGCCGCCTAGGGCGCCAGTTGTGGCAAGGGGCGACACAGCAAGGTCAGTTAGGTCAGTTAGCCATAATACGACAATCAGTAACTTTTTATTAAGGCCTGAACAACCAATGTTTACTAACAGACTCTATCAAAAAGTTTCTCATAAAACCTAACAAATCCGCTGCTAGCACTGACAAGGCTTAACAAACAATGTTAGGTAACAACGGTTTTGTTACTGAATGTAGCGAAAATCCACTGATTGGAAGAGGGGGGACACCTTTGTATATTCTCGCCTAGTGCGTCAGAAATGCCAGGACCGCTACTGCCCAGCAGACCGTGGTGTGTCACAGCATATATCACCAACATGACAACAATGTAATAAGGTAAGCTCGTAGAAGTAGTCTAAGTGGCGCGTTGCCTCTTCTCTCGGCTCTATCTCCTTGTGTTGAGCATGTGGTAAACGTAATCCCGCCACCGTGTACAGGATCCAGCGTGACATTCTTTTTTACTTCAGTTATCTTTGTCAAGTTTGCTCAGGAACCCATTGATCAACAGGCAGCAATGTATGTGTGTTCTATTTTAACTGGACCGCCTCACCATATCTTATTATCTATTATGTTGATTTTTCTTTCTTAAGTGATTTATATGGAAAATAGTAATATCTTAATGTTATTGGTATTTCTAACTCTAAAAGCCATCGAATTTGTTTTTGATTAGGGAAAAAGAGATAGTTTGCAATTTGTATTTATAGAATATAAAACATGATAAAAACAGGTTTTCTATAAAACAGTTCATGTGTAGAAAACGTGCACACAATTTGAGTGTAAACTAATATTATCCACCTGTTATGTGCGTGGTTATCTGTTGCAGTAAATGTGTCTCTTAGATTTCTATAATGTCTGTGCAGCAGAATTTTAGTGTTAGTCAAATATTTATTTTTCCATATTAATCTTTGACATTGTTTGGAGTAGGTTATAACATTACAATTCAGCTTAGTTGAGTCCCTTTTTCCGCCATGTTGCAACACATGATCATCTTACTGCACCATTCACGTAATACGCATCACCCCAACACAGGCGTATTGGATGCTAAGGGAAAAAATTAGTTAGCGTAGGAAATTTGCAGCTCAACAATCCTGTTTTAGAAATTTTCCAATCCATGATTTTGTAGAAACTACCTTTGACTCTCTTATCAGTTGACTTTCAACAACAATTTCAACAACAATCTATTTTTTTCTAGTTCAGAGATATTATAGGACATTAATAAATGAATAACTGACATCTATTCACAGTCCAGCTCCTTTGAAATGATAGTACCTATATATGCAAGTGTTAGGTAGCTTTAAAAGACGGGTGGATGAGAGTATGGATAGGGATGACAGGTGGGATGGATAAATATTGGATTATTCCAAGGGTGGGAGACAAGGAACTGCCTCGTGTACATCATCAATTGGCCTCTTGCAGTCTCCTCATTTCTTATGTTCTTGTGTGTAAAAGTGTAGCATGATGGGGGTTGAGTTATGTATGAGTGTGGTTCTATAACAGCGTCCATCTATGTGCCGGGGTAACACGCATGGCGACAGGCAGCCTACGCTCCGCTCACGCATTGTGGGAGTCTGTGTTGCGACCTGCTGAGGCGAGCCACTCATTTAGGTGTGCAGGTTAATGTGCTAACTTAGTGTGAGCCTGAAGTGTTGGCGGTGCGTGTGAGCGTGTGTGAGGGCGTGAGTGTGTGGCGTGGGCGTGTATTGGGTGCGGAGGGTTCACCTGTGTTGGGGGAGGGAGGAAGGAAGCTTACGTGACCACCTTACCTTACCTTACCTTACCCCGCCTTACCTCCAGACCTGCTGCTACAGTACATCACCCTTGTCGCTCCCCTGGCAGGGTGTACAAGGGGCGGACAGGGTGTCAGGGGTAGGGGAAGGGCGTGTCAAGTGGGCGTGGTGTGGGTGTTAAGGGCGCCGTGTTCTCTAAGTGGGAGCATTGCCCTTCTCCCTCCCTCCTACCGCTGCTGGGGGCGTCTCACCTGGCCTTACCTGGCACTCCTACACGCTAAGGTGCCGACAGGTGCCTGACAACTCATGTACACCCTCACCCTTCCCTCTGTCATCCTATACAGTCACCCTTCAGCATTATTCCTCCCTGGGACACCCTCGTTAGAACACCTTACCTGGATACTTGATTAGTGAGCCTCCCATTGCCTCGTACCAGGTGTGTCTGTCTGTGTCTGTGTGTGTGTGTGTGTGTGTGTGTGTGTGTGTGTGTGTGTGTGTGTGGTGATGGCATGGCTAGCACCACCTCAGGCAGTGTAGTGGTGGTGGTGGTGGTGATGGTGGTGATGGTGGTGTTTTCCTCGTAGTGGTGGTGTTGACGTGCTCATGGATACACCTTACAGAGTCAATTTGATAAGGTAATACACATTTTTAT
>JAXIVD010007359.1:0-20373 GCA_036785275.1 Cancer borealis
CTTCTATTGTTCTATCCTTTCTATAATAGTAATAGTAATAGTTAGGAACCTTCTATTGTTCTATCCTTTCATTAATAGTAATAGTAATAGTTAGGAACCTTCCATTGTTCTATCCTTTCACTAATAGTAATAGTAATAGTTAGGAGCCTTCTATTGTTCTATCCTTTCACTAATAGTAATAGTAATAGTTAGGAACCTTCCATTGTTCTATCCTTTCTCTAATAGTAATAGTAATAGTTAGGAACCTTCTATTGTTCTATCCTTTCACTAATAGTAATAGTAATAGTTAGGAACCTTCCATTGTTCTATCCTTTCACTAATAGTAATAGTAATAGTTAGGAGCCTTCTATTGTTCTATCCTTTCACTAATAGTAATAGTAATAGTTAGGAGCCTTCTATTGTTCTATCCTTTCACTAATAGTAATAGTAATAGTTAGGAGCCTTCCATTGTTCTATCCTTTCACTAATAGTAATAGTAATAGTTAGGAACCTTCCATTGTTCTATCCTTTCACTAATAGTAATAGTAATAGTTAGGAACCTTCCATTGTTCTATCCTTTCTATAATAGTAATAGTAATAGTTAGGAACCTTCCATTGTTCTATCCTTTCACTAATAGTAATAGTAATAGTTAGGAACCTTCTATTGTTCTATCCTTTCACTAATAGTAATAGTAATAGTTAGGAACCTTCTATTGTTCTATCCTTTCACTAATAGTAATAGTAATAGTTAGGAACCTTCTATTGTTCTATCCTTTCACTAATAGTAATAGTAATAGTTAGGAGCCTTCCATTGTTCTATCCTTTCACTAATAGTAATAGTAATAGTTAGGAACCTTCCATTGTTCTATCCTTTCACTAATAGTAATAGTAATAGTTAGGAACCTTCCATTGTTCTATCCTTTCACTAATAGTAATAGTAATAGTTAGGAACCTTCCATTGTTCTATCCTTTCACTAATAGTAATAGTAATAGTTAGGAACCTTCCATTGTTCTATCCTTTCTATAATAGTAATAGTAATAGTTAGGAACCTTCTATTGTTCTATCCTTTCACTAATAGTAATAGTAATAGTTAGGAACCTTCCATTGTTCTATCCTTTCACTAATAGTAATAGTAATAGTTAGGAGCCTTCCATTGTTCTATCCTTTCTCTAATAGTAATAGTAATAGTTAGGAGCCTTCTATTGTTCTATCCTTTCTATAATAGTAATAGTAATAGTTAGGAACCTTCTATTGTTCTATCCTTTCACTAATAGTAATAGTAATAGTTAGGAACCTTCCATTGTTCTATCCTTTCTATAATAGTAATAGTAATAGTTAGGAACCTTCTATTGTTCTATCCTTTCACTAATAGTAATAGTAATAGTTAGGAGCCTTCTATTGTTCTATCCTTTCATTAATAGTAATAGTAATAGTTAGGAACCTTCCATTGTTCTATCCTTTCACTAATAGTAATAGTAATAGTTAGGAACCTTCCATTGTTCTATCCTTTCACTAATAGTAATAGTAATAGTTAGGAACCTTCTATTGTTCTATCCTTTCACTAATAGTAATAGTAATAGTTAGGAACCTTCCATTGTTCTATCCTTTCACTAATAGTAATAGTAATAGTTAGGAACCTTCCATTGTTCTATCCTTTCTATAATAGTAATAGTAATAGTTAGGAACCTTCTATTGTTCTATCCTTTCACTAATAGTAATAGTAATAGTTAGGAACCTTCCATTGTTCTATCCTTTCACTAATAGTAATAGTAATAGTTAGGAGCCTTCTATTGTTCTATCCTTTCTCTAATAGTAATAGTAATAGTTAGGAACCTTCTATTGTTCTATCCTTTCTCTAATAGTAATAGTAATAGTTAGGAACCTTCCATTGTTCTATCCTTTCTATAATAGAAATAGTAATAGTTAGGAACCTTCCATTGTTCTATCCTTTCTATAATAGAAATAGTAATAGTTAGGAACCTTCCATTGTTCTATCCTTTCTATAATAGAAATAGTAATAGTTAGGAACCTTCCATTGTTCTATCCTTTCTATAATAGTAATAGTAATAGTTAGGAACCTTCTATTGTTCTATCCTTTCACTAATAGTAATAGTAATAGTTAGGAACCTTCCATTGTTCTATCCTTTCACTAATAGTAATAGTAATAGTTAGGAACCTTGCATTGTTCTATCCTTTCACTAATAGTAATAGTAATAGTTAGGAACCTTCCATTGTTCTATCCTTTCACTAATAGTAATAGTAATAGTTAGGAACCTTCTATTGTTCTATCCTTTCACTAATAGTAATAGTAATAGTTAGGAACCTTCCATTGTTCTATCCTTTCACTAATAGTAATAGTAATAGTTAGGAGCCTTCTATTGTTCTATCCTTTCACTAATAGTAATAGTAATAGTTAGGAGCCTTCCATTGTTCTATCCTTTCACTAATAGTAATAGTAATAGTTAGGAACCTTCTATTGTTCTATCCTTTCACTAATAGTAATAGTAATAGTTAGGAACCTTCTATTGTTCTATCCTTTCACTAATAGTAATAGTAATAGTTAGGAACCTTCCATTGTTCTATCCTTTCATTAATAGTAATAGTAATAGTTAGCAACCTTCCATTGTTCTATCCTTTCACTAATAGTAATAGTAATAGTTAGGAACCTTCTATTGTTCTATCCTTTCACTAATAGTAATAGTAATAGTTAGGAACCTTCTATTGTTCTATCCTTTCACTAATAGTAATAGTAATAGTTAGGAACCTTCTATTGTTCTATCCTTTCTATAATAGTAATAGTAATAGTTAGGAACCTTCTATTGTTCTATCCTTTCACTAATAGTAATAGTAATAGTTAGGAACCTTCCATTGTTCTATCCTTTCACTAATAGTAATAGTAATAGTTAGGAGCCTTCCATTGTTCTATCCTTTCATTAATAGTAATAGTAATAGTTAGGAACCTTCCATTGTTCTATCCTTTCACTAATAGTAATAGTAATAGTTAGGAACCTTCCATTGTTCTATCCTTTCTCTAATAGTAATAGTAATAGTTAGGAGCCTTCCATTGTTCTATCCTTTCACTAATAGTAATAGTAATAGTTAGGAACCTTCTATTGTTCTATCCTTTCTATAATAGTAATAGTAATAGTTAGGAACCTTCCATTGTTCTATCCTTTCACTAATAGTAATAGTAATAGTTAGGAGCCTTCCATTGTTCTATCCTTTCACTAATAGTAATAGTAATAGTTAGGAACCTTCCATTGTTCTATCCTTTCTATAATAGTAATAGTAATAGTTAGGAGCCTTCCATTGTTCTATCCTTTCACTAATAGTAATAGTAATAGTTAGGAACCTTCCATTGTTCTATCCTTTCACTAATAGTAATAGTAATAGTTAGGAACCTTCCATTGTTCTATCCTTTCTATAATAGTAATAGTAATAGTTAGGAACCTTCTATTGTTCTATCCTTTCACTAATAGTAATAGTAATAGTTAGGAACCTTCCATTGTTCTATCCTTTCACTAATAGTAATAGTAATAGTTAGGAACCTTCCATTGTTCTATCCTTTCACTAATAGTAATAGTAATAGTTAGGAGCCTTCTATTGTTCTATCCTTTCTATAATAGTAATAGTAATAGTTAGGAACCTTCTATTGTTCTATCCTTTCACTAATAGTAATAGTAATAGTTAGGAACCTTCTATTGTTCTATCCTTTCACTAATAGTAATAGTAATAGTTAGGAACCTTCCATTGTTCTATCCTTTCACTAATAGTAATAGTAATAGTTAGGAGCCTTCCATTGTTCTATCCTTTCACTAATAGTAATAGTAATAGTTAGGAACCTTCCATTGTTCTATCCTTTCACTAATAGTAATAGTAATAGTTAGGAACCTTCCATTGTTCTATCCTTTCACTAATAGTAATAGTAATAGTTAGGAGCCTTCCATTGTTCTATCCTTTCTATAATAGTAATAGTAATAGTTAGGAACCTTCCATTGTTCTATCCTTTCACTAATAGTAATAGTAATAGTTAGGAACCTTCCATTGTTCTATCCTTTCACTAATAGTAATAGTAATAGTTAGGAGCCTTCCATTGTTCTATCCTTTCACTAATAGTAATAGTAATAGTTAGGAACCTTCCATTGTTCTATCCTTTCACTAATAGTAATAGTAATAGTTAGGAGCCTTCCATTGTTCTATCCTTTCACTAATAGTAATAGTAATAGTTAGGAACCTTCTATTGTTCTATCCTTTCTATAATAGTAATAGTAATAGTTAGGAGCCTTCCATTGTTCTATCCTTTCTCTAATAGTAATAGTAATAGTTAGGAGCCTTCTATTGTTCTATCCTTTCTATAATAGTAATAGTAATAGTTAGGAACCTTCTATTGTTCTATCCTTTCACTAATAGTAATAGTAATAGTTAGGAACCTTCCATTGTTCTATCCTTTCACTAATAGTAATAGTAATAGTTAGGAGCCTTCCATTGTTCTATCCTTTCACTAATAGTAATAGTAATAGTTAGGAGCCTTCCATTGTTCTATCCTTTCACTAATAGTAATAGTAATAGTTAGGAACCTTCCATTGTTCTATCCTTTCACTAATAGTAATAGTAATAGTTAGGAACCTTCCATTGTTCTATCCTTTCTATAATAGTAATAGTAATAGTTAGGAACCTTCTATTGTTCTATCCTTTCACTAATAGTAATAGTAATAGTTAGGAACCTTCCATTGTTCTATCCTTTCACTAATAGTAATAGTAATAGTTAGGAACCTTCCATTGTTCTATCCTTTCACTAATAGTAATAGTAATAGTTAGGAACCTTCCATTGTTCTGTCCTTTCACTAATAGTAATAGTAATAGTTAGGAACCTTCCATTGTTCTATCCTTTCACTAATAGTAATAGTAATAGTTAGGAGCCTTCCATTGTTCTATCCTTTCACTAATAGTAATAGTAATAGTTAGGAACCTTCCATTGTTCTATCCTTTCACTAATAGTAATAGTAATAGTTAGGAGCCTTCCATTGTTCTATCCTTTCACTAATAGTAATAGTAATAGTTAGGAACCTTCTATTGTTCTATCCTTTCTATAATAGTAATAGTAATAGTTAGGAGCCTTCCATTGTTCTATCCTTTCTCTAATAATAATAGTAATAGTTAGGAGCCTTCTATTGTTCTATCCTTTCTATAATAGTAATAGTAATAGTTAGGAACCTTCTATTGTTCTATCCTTTCACTAATAGTAATAGTAATAGTTAGGAACCTTCCATTGTTCTATCCTTTCACTAATAGTAATAGTAATAGTTAGGAGCCTTCCATTGTTCTATCCTTTCACTAATAGTAATAGTAATAGTTAGGAACCTTCCATTGTTCTATCCTTTCACTAATAGTAATAATAATAGTTAGGAGCCTTCTATTGTTCTATCCTTTCACTAATAGTAATAGTAATAGTTAGGAACCTTCTATTGTTCTATCCTTTCACTAATAGTAATAGTAATAGTTAGGAACCTTCCATTGTTCTATCCTTTCACTAATAGTAATAGTAATAGTTAGGAGCCTTCTATTGTTCTATCCTTTCACTAATAGTAATAGTAATAGTTAGGAGCCTTCCATTGTTCTATCCTTTCTATAATAGTAATAGTAATAGTTAGGAGCCTTCCATTGTTCTATCCTTTCACTAATAGTAATAGTAATAGTTAGGAACCTTCTATTGTTCTATCCTTTCACTAATAGTAATAGTAATAGTTAGGAGCCTTCTATTGTTCTATCCTTTCATTAATAGTAATAGTAATAGTTAGGAACCTTGCATTGTTCTATCCTTTCACTAATAGTAATAGTAATAGTTAGGAACCTTCTATTGTTCTATCCTTTCACTAATAGTAATAGTAATAGTTAGGAGCCTTCCATTGTTCTATCCTTTCACTAATAGTAATAGTAATAGTTAGGAACCTTCCATTGTTCTATCCTTTCACTAATAGTAATAGTAATAGTTAGGAACCTTCCATTGTTCTATCCTTTCTATAATAGTAATAGTAATAGTTAGGAACCTTCCATTGCTCTATCCTTTCTCTAATAGTAATAGTAATAGTTAGGAACCTTCCATTTTTCTATCCTTTCACTAATAGTAATAGTAATAGTTAGGAGCCTTCCATTGTTCTATCCTTTCACTAATAGTAATAGTAATAGTTAGGAACCTTCTATTGTTCTATCCTTTCACTAATAGTAATAGTAATAGTTAGGAACCTTCCATTGTTCTATCCTTTCTATAATAGTAATAGTAATAGTTAGGAACCTTCCATTGTTCTATCCTTTCACTAATAGTAATAGTAATAGTTAGGAACCTTCCATTGTTCTATCCTTTCTATAATAGTAATAGTAATAGTTAGGAACCTTCCATTGTTCTATCCTTTCACTAATAGTAATAGTAATAGTTAGGAGCCTTCTATTGTTCTATCCTTTCTATAATAGTAATAGTAATAGTTAGGAACCTTCCATTGTTCTATCCTTTCACTAATAGTAATAGTAATAGTTAGGAGCCTTCCATTGTTCTATCCTTTCACTAATAGTAATAGTAATAGTTAGGAACCTTCCATTGTTCTATCCTTTCATTAATAGTAATAGTAATAGTTAGGAACCTTCTATTGTTCTATCCTTTCACTAATAGTAATAGTAATAGTTAGGAACCTTCCATTGTTCTATCCTTTCATTAATAGTAATAGTAATAGTTAGGAACCTTCTATTGTTCTATCCTTTCACTAATAGTAATAGTAATAGTTAGGAACCTTCCATTGTTCTATCCTTTCACTAATAGTAATAGTAATAGTTAGGAACCTTCCATTGTTCTATCCTTTCTCTAATAGTAATAGTAATAGTTAGGAACCTTCCATTGTTCTATCCTTTCACTAATAGTAATAGTAATAGTTAGGAGCCTTCCATTGTTCTATCCTTTCACTAATAGTAATAGTAATAGTTAGGAACCTTCTATTGTTCTATCCTTTCACTAATAGTAATAGTAATAGTTAGGAGCCTTCTATTGTTCTATCCTTTCACTAATAGTAATAGTAATAGTTAGGAGCCTTCCATTGTTCTATCCTTTCACTAATAGTAATAGTAATAGTTAGGAACCTTCTATTGTTCTATCCTTTCTATAATAGTAATAGTAATAGTTAGGAACCTTCCATTGTTCTATCCTTTCACTAATAGTAATAGTAATAGTTAGGAACCTTCCATTGTTCTATCCTTTCACTAATAGTAATAGTAATAGTTAGGAGCCTTCTATTGTTCTATCCTTTCTATAATAGTAATAGTAATAGTTAGGAACCTTCTATTGTTCTATCCTTTCACTAATAGTAATAGTAATAGTTAGGAACCTTCTATTGTTCTATCCTTTCACTAATAGTAATAGTAATAGTTAGGAGCCTTCTATTGTTCTATCCTTTCACTAATAGTAATAGTAATAGTTAGGAGCCTTCTATTGTTCTATCCTTTCACTAATAGTAATAGTAATAGTTAGGAACCTTCCATTGTTCTATCCTTTCTCTAATAGTAATAGTAATAGTTAGGAACCTTCTATTGTTCTATCCTTTCACTAATAGTAATAGTAATAGTTAGGAACCTTCCATTGTTCTATCCTTTCACTAATAGTAATAGTAATAGTTAGGAGCCTTCTATTGTTCTATCCTTTCACTAATAGTAATAGTAATAGTTAGGAGCCTTCCATTGTTCTATCCTTTCACTAATAGTAATAGTAATAGTTAGGAGCCTTCTATTGTTCTATCCTTTCACTAATAGTAATAGTAATAGTTAGGAACCTTCCATTGTTCTATCCTTTCTCTAATAGTAATAGTAATAGTTAGGAACCTTCCATTGTTCTATCCTTTCACTAATAGTAATAGTAATAGTTAGGAACCTTCCATTGTTCTATCCTTTCACTAATAGTAATAGTAATAGTTAGGAACCTTCCATTGTTCTATCCTTTCTCTAATAGTAATAGTAATAGTTAGGAACCTTCCATTGTTCTATCCTTTCACTAATAGTAATAGTAATAGTTAGGAGCCTTCTATTGTTCTATCCTTTCTATAATAGTAATAGTAATAGTTAGGAACCTTCCATTGTTCTATCCTTTCACTAATAGTAATAGTAATAGTTAGGAGCCTTCTATTGTTCTATCCTTTCACTAATAGTAATAGTAATAGTTAGGAGCCTTCTATTGTTCTATCCTTTCACTAATAGTAATAGTAATAGTTAGGAGCCTTCCATTGTTCTATCCTTTCACTAATAGTAATAGTAATAGTTAGGAGCCTTCCATTGTTCTATCCTTTCTATAATAGTAATAGTAATAGTTAGGAGCCTTCCATTGTTCTATCCTTTCACTAATAGTAATAGTAATAGTTAGGAACCTTCCATTGTTCTATCCTTTCTATAATAGTAATAGTAATAGTTAGGAGCCTTCCATTGTTCTATCCTTTCTATAATAGTAATAGTAATAGTTAGGAACCTTCCATTGTTCTATCCTTTCTCTAATAGTAATAGTAATAGTTAGGAACCTTCTATTGTTCTATCCTTTCACTAATAGTAATAGTAATAGTTAGGAACCTTCCATTGTTCTATCCTTTCACTAATAGTAATAGTAATAGTTAGGAACCTTCCATTGTTCTATCCTTTCACTAATAGTAATAGTAATAGTTAGGAGCCTTCCATTGTTCTATCCTTTCACTAATAGTAATAGTAATAGTTAGGAACCTTCCATTGTTCTATCCTTTCACTAATAGTAATAGTAATAGTTAGGAGCCTTCCATTGTTCTATCCTTTCTCTAATAGTAATAGTAATAGTTAGGAGCCTTCTATTGTTCTATCCTTTCACTAATAGTAATAGTAATAGTTAGGAACCTTCTATTGTTCTATCCTTTCACTAATAGTAATAGTAATAGTTAGGAACCTTCCATTGTTCTATCCTTTCACTAATAGTAATAGTAATAGTTAGGAGCCTTCCATTGTTCTATCCTTTCTCTAATAGTAATAGTAATAGTTAGGAACCTTCCATTGTTCTATCCTTTCACTAATAGTAATAGTAATAGTTAGGAACCTTGCATTGTTCTATCCTTTCACTAATAGTAATAGTAATAGTTAGGAACCTTCCATTGTTCTATCCTTTCACTAATAGTAATAGTAATAGTTAGGAACCTTCTATTGTTCTATCCTTTCACTAATAGTAATAGTAATAGTTAGGAACCTTCCATTGTTCTATCCTTTCACTAATAGTAATAGTAATAGTTAGGAGCCTTCTATTGTTCTATCCTTTCACTAATAGTAATAGTAATAGTTAGGAGCCTTCCATTGTTCTATCCTTTCACTAATAGTAATAGTAATAGTTAGGAACCTTCTATTGTTCTATCCTTTCACTAATAGTAATAGTAATAGTTAGGAACCTTCTATTGTTCTATCCTTTCACTAATAGTAATAGTAATAGTTAGGAACCTTCCATTGTTCTATCCTTTCACTAATAGTAATAGTAATAGTTAGAACCTTCCATTGTTCTATCCTTTCACTAATAGTAATAGTAATAGTTAGGAACCTTCTATTGTTCTATCCTTTCACTAATAGTAATAGTAATAGTTAGGAACCTTCTATTGTTCTATCCTTTCACTAATAGTAATAGTAATAGTTAGGAACCTTCTATTGTTCTATCCTTTCACTAATAGTAATAGTAATAGTTAGGAACCTTCCATTGTTCTATCCTTTCTATAATAGTAATAGTAATAGTTAGGAACCTTCCATTGTTCTATCCTTTCACTAATAGTAATAGTAATAGTTAGGAACCTTCCATTGTTCTATCCTTTCACTAATAGTAATAGTAATAGTTAGGAACCTTCCATTGTTCTATCCTTTCACTAATAGTAATAGTAATAGTTAGGAACCTTCTATTGTTCTATCCTTTCACTAATAGTAATAGTAATAGTTAGGAACCTTCCATTGTTCTATCCTTTCACTAATAGTAATAGTAATAGTTAGGAACCTTCCATTGTTCTATCCTTTCACTAATAGTAATAGTAATAGTTAGGAGCCTTCTATTGTTCTATCCTTTCACTAATAGTAATAGTAATAGTTAGGAACCTTCCATTGTTCTATCCTTTCTATAATAGTAATAGTAATAGTTAGGAACCTTCCATTGTTCTATCCTTTCACTAATAGTAATAGTAATAGTTAGGAGCCTTCTATTGTTCTATCCTTTCACTAATAGTAATAGTAATAGTTAGGAACCTTCCATTGTTCTATCCTTTCACTAATAGTAATAGTAATAGTTAGGAACCTTCCATTGTTCTATCCTTTCACTAATAGTAATAGTAATAGTTAGGAACCTTCCATTGTTCTATCCTTTCACTAATAGTAATAGTAATAGTTAGGAACCTTCCATTGTTCTATCCTTTCACTAATAGTAATAGTAATAGTTAGGAGCCTTCCATTGTTCTATCCTTTCACTAATAGTAATAGTAATAGTTAGGAACCTTCCATTGTTCTATCCTTTCTATAATAGTAATAGTAATAGTTAGGAACCTTCCATTGTTCTATCCTTTCTATAATAGTAATAGTAATAGTTAGGAACCTTCTATTGTTCTATCCTTTCACTAATAGTAATAGTAATAGTTAAGAGCCTTCCATTGTTCTATCCTTTCACTAATAGTAATAGTAATAGTTAGGAACCTTCCATTGTTCTATCCTTTCACTAATAGTAATAGTAATAGTTAGGAACCTTCCATTGTTCTATCCTTTCTATAATAGTAATAGTAATAGTTAGGAACCTTCCATTGTTCTATCCTTTCACTAATAGTAATAGTAATAGTTAGGAACCTTCCATTGTTCTATCCTTTCTATAATAGTAATAGTAATAGTTAGGAACCTTCCATTGTTCTATCCTTTCACTAATAGTAATAGTAATAGTTAGGAGCCTTCCATTGTTCTATCCTTTCACTAATAGTAATAGTAATAGTTAGGAACCTTCCATTGTTCTATCCTTTCACTAATAGTAATAGTAATAGTTAGGAACCTTCTATTGTTCTATCCTTTCTCTAATAGTAATAGTAATAGTTAGGAACCTTCTATTGTTCTATCCTTTCTCTAATAGTAATAGTAATAGTTAGGAACCTTCTATTGTTCTATCCTTTCACTAATAGTAATAGTAATAGTTAGGAACCTTCTATTGTTCTATCCTTTCACTAATAGTAATAGTAATAGTTAGGAACCTTCCATTGTTCTATCCTTTCTATAATAGTAATAGTAATAGTTAGGAACCTTCCATTGTTCTATCCTTTCACTAATAGTAATAGTAATAGTTAGGAACCTTCTATTGTTCTATCCTTTCACTAATAGTAATAGTAATAGTTAGGAGCCTTCTATTGTTCTATCCTTTCACTAATAGTAATAGTAATAGTTAGGAACCTTCCATTGTTCTATCCTTTCACTAATAGTAATAGTAATAGTTAGGAGCCTTCCATTGTTCTATCCTTTCACTAATAGTAATAGTAATAGTTAGGAACCTTCTATTGTTCTATCCTTTCACTAATAGTAATAGTAATAGTTAGGAACCTTCCATTGTTCTATCCTTTCATTAATAGTAATAGTAATAGTTAGGAACCTTCCATTGTTCTATCCTTTCACTAATAGTAATAGTAATAGTTAGGAACCTTCCATTGTTCTATCCTTTCACTAATAGTAATAGTAATAGTTAGGAGCCTTCTATTGTTCTATCCTTTCACTAATAGTAATAGTAATAGTTAGGAACCTTCCATTGTTCTATCCTTTCACTAATAGTAATAGTAATAGTTAGGAGCCTTCCATTGTTCTATCCTTTCACTAATAGTAATAGTAATAGTTAGGAACCTTCCATTGTTCTATCCTTTCACTAATAGTAATAGTAAAAGTTAGGAGCCTTCCATTGTTCTATCCTTTCACTAATAGTAATAGTAATAGTTAGGAACCTTCTATTGTTCTATCCTTTCTATAATAGTAATAGTAATAGTTAGGAGCCTTCCATTGTTCTATCCTTTCTCTAATAGTAATAGTAATAGTTAGGAGCCTTCCATTGTTCTATCCTTTCACTAATAGTAATAGTAATAGTTAGGAGCCTTCTATTGTTCTATCCTTTCACTAATAGTAATAGTAATAGTTAGGAGCCTTCCATTGTTCTATCCTTTCACTGATAGTAATAGTAATAGTTAGGAGCCTTCTATTGTTCTATCCTTTCACTAATAGTAATAGTAATAGTTAGGAGCCTTCCATTGTTCTATCCTTTCTATAATAGTAATAGTAATAGTTAGGAACCTTCCATTGTTCTATCCTTTCACTAATAGTAATAGTAATAGTTAGGAACCTTCTATTGTTCTATCCTTTCTATAATAGTAATAGTAATAGTTAGGAACCTTCCATTGTTCTATCCTTTCTATAATAGTAATAGTAATAGTTAGGAGCCTTCCATTGTTCTATCCTTTCACTAATAGTAATAGTAATAGTTAGGAGCCTTCCATTGTTCTATTCTTTCACTAATAGTAATAGTAATAGTTAGGAACCTTCCATTGTTCTATCCTTTCTCTAATAGTAATAGTAATAGTTAGGAACCTTCTATTGTTCTATCCTTTCTATAATAGTAATAGTAATAGTTAGGAACCTTCCATTGTTCTATCCTTTCACTAATAGTAATAGTAATAGTTAGGAGCCTTCTATTGTTCTATCCTTTCACTAATAGTAATAGTAATAGTTAGGAACCTTCCATTGTTCTATCCTTTCACTAATAGTAATAGTAATAGTTAGGAACCTTCCATTGTTCTATCCTTTCTATAATAGTAATAATAATAGTTAGGAACCTTCCATTGTTCTATCCTTTCACTAATAGTAATAGTAATAGTTAGGAACCTTCTATTGTTCTATCCTTTCACTAATAGTAATAGTAATAGTTAGGAACCTTCCATTGTTCTATCCTTTCACTAATAGTAATAGTAATAGTTAGGAACCTTCCATTGTTCTATCCTTTCACTAATAGTAATAGTAATAGTTAGGAACCTTCCATTGTTCTATCCTTTCACTAATAGTAATAGTAATAGTTAGGAACCTTCCATTGTTCTATCCTTTCACTAATAGTAATAGTAATAGTTAGGAACCTTCCATTGTTCTATCCTTTCACTAATAGTAATAGTAATAGTTAGGAACCTTCCATTGTTCTATCCTTTCTCTAATAGTAATAGTAATAGTTAGGAACCTTCCATTGTTCTATCCTTTCTATAATAGTAATAGTAATAGTTAGGAACCTTCCATTGTTCTATCCTTTCTATAATAGTAATAGTAATAGTTAGGAGCCTTCCATTGTTCTATCCTTTCACTAATAGTAATAGTAATAGTTAGGAGCCTTCCATTGTTCTATCCTTTCACTAATAGTAATAGTAATAGTTAGGAACCTTCCATTGTTCTATCCTTTCACTAATAGTAATAGTAATAGTTAGGAACCTTCCATTGTTCTATCCTTTCTATAATAGTAATAGTAATAGTTAGGAGCCTTCCATTGTTCTATCCTTTCACTAATAGTAATAGTAATAGTTAGGAGCCTTCCATTGTTCTATCCTTTCACTAATAGTAATAGTAATAGTTAGGAGCCTTCCATTGTTCTATCCTTTCACTAATAGTAATAGTAATAGTTAGGAGCCTTCCATTGTTCTATCCTTTCACTAATAGTAATAGTAATAGTTAGGAACCTTCCATTGTTCTATCCTTTCACTAATAGTAATAGTAATAGTTAGGAACCTTCCATTGTTCTATCCTTTCTATAATAGTAATAGTAATAGTTAGGAGCCTTCCATTGTTCTATCCTTTCACTAATAGTAATAGTAATAGTTAGGAGCCTTCCATTGTTCTATCCTTTCACTAATAGTAATAGTAATAGTTAGGAGCCTTCCATTGTTCTATCCTTTCACTAATAGTAATAGTAATAGTTAGGAACCTTCCATTGTTCTATCCTTTCACTAATAGTAATAGTAATAGTTAGGAACCTTCCATTGTTCTATCCTTTCACTAATAGTAATAGTAATAGTTAGGAGCCTTCCATTGTTCTATCCTTTCACTAATAGTAATAGTAATAGTTAGGAACCTTCCATTGTTCTATCCTTTCTCTAATAGTAATAGTAATAGTTAGGAACCTTCCATTGTTCTATCCTTTCACTAATAGTAATAGTAATAGTTAGGAGCCTTCCATTGTTCTATCCTTTCACTAATAGTAATAGTAATAGTTAGGAACCTTCCATTGTTCTATCCTTTCACTAATAGTAATAGTAATAGTTAGGAACCTTCCATTGTTCTATCCTTTCACTAATAGTAATAGTAATAGTTAGGAATCTTCCATTGTTCTATCCTTTCACTAATAGTAATAGTAATAGTTAGGAACCTTCTATTGTTCTATCCTTTCTATAATAGTAATAGTAATAGTTAGGAACCTTCCATTGTTCTATCCTTTCTATAATAGTAATAGTAATAGTTAGGAACCTTCCATTGTTCTATCCTTTCATTAATAGTAATAGTAATAGTTAGGAACCTTCTATTGTTCTATCCTTTCACTAATAGTAATAGTAATAGTTAGGAACCTTCCATTGTTCTATCCTTTCACTAATAGTAATAGTAATAGTTAGGAACCTTCCATTGTTCTATCCTTTCTATAATAGTAATAGTAATAGTTAGGAGCCTTCCATTGTTCTATCCTTTCACTAATAGTAATAGTAATAGTTAGGAACCTTCCATTGTTCTATCCTTTCTCTAATAGTAATAGTAATAGTTAGGAACCTTCCATTGTTCTATCCTTTCTATAATAGTAATAGTAATAGTTAGGAACCTTCCATTGTTCTATCCTTTCACTAATAGTAATAGTAATAGTTAGGAGCCTTCCATTGTTCTATCCTTTCACTAATAGTAATAGTAATAGTTAGGAACCTTCTATTGTTCTATCCTTTCTATAATAGTAATAGTAATAGTTAGGAACCTTCTATTGTTCTATCCTTTCACTAATAGTAATAGTAATAGTTAGGAACCTTCCATTGTTCTATCCTTTCACTAATAGTAATAGTAATAGTTAGGAACCTTCCATTGTTCTATCCTTTCTATAATAGTAATAGTAATAGTTAGGAACCTTCCATTGTTCTATCCTTTCACTAATAGTAATAGTAATAGTTAGGAGCCTTCTATTGTTCTATCCTTTCTATAATAGTAATAGTAATAGTTAGGAACCTTCCATTGTTCTATCCTTTCACTAATAGTAATAGTAATAGTTAGGAACCTTCTATTGTTCTATCCTTTCACTAATAGTAATAGTAATAGTTAGGAACCTTCCATTGTTCTATCCTTTCACTAATAGTAATAGTAATAGTTAGGAACCTTCTATTGTTCTATCCTTTCTATAATAGTAATAGTAATAGTTAGGAACCTTCCATTGTTCTATCCTTTCACTAATAGTAATAGTAATAGTTAGGAACCTTCCATTGTTCTATCCTTTCACTAATAGTAATAGTAATAGTTAGGAGCCTTCCATTGTTCTATCCTTTCTATAATAGTAATAGTAATAGTTAGGAACCTTCTATTGTTCTATCCTTTCACTAATAGTAATAGTAATAGTTAGGAGCCTTCCATTGTTCTATCCTTTCAGTAATAGTAATAGTAATAGTTAGGAACCTTCCATTGTTCTATCCTTTCACTAATAGTAATAGTAATAGTTAGGAACCTTCCATTGTTCTATCCTTTCACTAATAGTAATAGTAATAGTTAGGAACCTTCCATTGTTCTATCCTTTCTATAATAGTAATAGTAATAGTTAGGAACCTTCCATTGTTCTATCCTTTCTATAATAGTAATAGTAATAGTTAGGAGCCTTCCATTGTTCTATCCTTTCACTAATAGTAATAGTAATAGTTAGGAACCTTCCATTGTTCTATCCTTTCACTAATAGTAATAGTAATAGTTAGGAACCTTCCATTGTTCTATCCTTTCTCTAATAGTAATAGTAATAGTTAGGAACCTTCCATTGTTCTATCCTTTCTATAATAGTAATAGTAATAGTTAGGAACCTTCCATTGTTCTATCCTTTCTATAATAGTAATAGTAATAGTTAGGAACCTTCTATTGTTCTATCCTTTCACTAATAGTAATAGTAATAGTTAGGAGCCTTCCATTGTTCTATCCTTTCACTAATAGTAATAGTAATAGTTAGGAACCTTCCATTGTTCTATCCTTTCTATAATAGTAATAGTAATAGTTAGGAACCTTCCATTGTTCTATCCTTTCACTAATAGTAATAGTAATAGTTAGGAACCTTCTATTGTTCTATCCTTTCACTAATAGTAATAGTAATAGTTAGGAGCCTTCTATTGTTCTATCCTTTCACTAATAGTAATAGTAATAGTTAGGAGCCTTCTATTGTTCTATCCTTTCTATAATAGTAATAGTAATAGTTAGGAACCTTCTATTGTTCTATCCTTTCACTAATAGTAATAGTAATAGTTAGGAGCCTTCTATTGTTCTATCCTTTCACTAATAGTAATAGTAATAGTTAGGAGCCTTCTATTGTTCTATCCTTTCACTAATAGTAATAGTAATAGTTAGGAACCTTCCATTGTTCTATCCTTTCTATAATAGTAATAGTAATAGTTAGGAACCTTCCATTGTTCTATCCTTTCTATAATAGTAATAGTAATAGTTAGGAGCCTTCCATTGTTCTATCCTTTCATTAATAGTAATAGTAATAGTTAGGAGCCTTCTATTGTTCTATCCTTTTACTAATACTAATAGTAATAGTTAGGAGCCTTCCATTGTTCTATCCTTTCACTAATAGTAATAGTAATAGTTAGGAACCTTCTATTGTTCTATCCTTTCTCTAATAGTAATAGTAATAGTTAGGAACATTCTATTGTTCTATCCTTTCACTAATAGTAATAGTAATAGTTAGGAACCTTCCATTGTTCTATCCTTTCACTAATAGTAATAGTAATAGTTAGGAGCCTTCTATTGTTCTATCCTTTCACTAATAGTAATAGTAATAGTTAGGAGCCTTCCATTGTTCTATCCTTTCTCTAATAGTAATAGTAATAGTTAGGAACCTTCCATTGTTCTATCCTTTCACTAATAGTAATAGTAATAGTTAGGAACCTTCCATTGTTCTATCCTTTCACTAATAGTAATAGTAATAGTTAGGAACCTTCTATTGTTCTATCCTTTCTATAATAGTAATAGTAATAGTTAGGAGCCTTCCATTGTTCTATCCTTTCACTAATAGTAATAGTAATAGTTAGGAACCTTGCATTGTTCTATCCTTTCACTAATAGTAATAGTAATAGTTAGGAACCTTCCATTGTTCTATCCTTTCACTAATAGTAATAGTAATAGTTAGGAACCTTCTATTGTTCTATCCTTTCACTAATAGTAATAGTAATAGTTAGGAACCTTCCATTGTTCTATCCTTTCACTAATAGTAATAGTAATAGTTAGGAGCCTTCCATTGTTCTATCCTTTCACTAATAGTAATAGTAATAGTTAGGAACCTTCTATTGTTCTATCCTTTCTATAATAGTAATAGTAATAGTTAGGAACATTCTATTGTTCTATCCTTTCACTAATAGTAATAGTAATAGTTAGGAACCTTCCATTGTTCTATCCTTTCACTAATAGTAATAGTAATAGTTAGGAACCTTCTATTGTTCTATCCTTTCACTAATAGTAATAGTAATAGTTAGGAACCTTCTATTGTTCTATCCTTTCACTAATAGTAATAGTAATAGTTAGGAACCTTCCATTGTTCTATCCTTTCACTAATAGTAATAGTAATAGTTAGGAGCCTTCTATTGTTCTATCCTTTCACTAATAGTAATAGTAATAGTTAGGAACCTTCCATTGTTCTATCCTTTCACTAATAGTAATAGTAATAGTTAGGAACCTTCCATTGTTCTATCCTTTCAGTAATAGTAATAGTAATAGTTAGGAGCCTTCCATTGTTCTATCCTTTCACTAATAGTAATAATAATAGTTAGGAACCTTCCATTGTTCTATCCTTTCTCTAATAGTAATAGTAATAGTTAGGAACCTTCTATTGTTCTATCCTTTCACTAATAGTAATAGTAATAGTTAGGAACCTTCCATTGTTCTATCCTTTCACTAATAGTAATAGTAATAGTTAGGAGCCTTCCATTGTTCTATCCTTTCTATAATAGTAATAGTAATAGTTAGGAACCTTCCATTGTTCTATCCTTTCACTAATAGTAATAGTAATAGTTAGGAACCTTCCATTGTTCTATCCTTTCACTAATAGTAATAGTAATAGTTAGGAGCCTTCCATTGTTCTATCCTTTCACTAATAGTAATAGTAATAGTTAGGAACCTTCCATTGTTCTATCCTTTCACTAATAGTAATAGTAATAGTTAGGAACCTTCCATTGTTCTATCCTTTCACTAATAGTAATAGTAATAGTTAGGAGCCTTCCATTGTTCTATCCTTTCACTAATAGTAATAGTAATAGTTAGGAACCTTCCATTGTTCTATCCTTTCACTAATAGTAATAGTAATAGTTAGGAACCTTCCATTGTTCTATCCTTTCTATAATAGTAATAGTAATAGTTAGGAGCCTTCCATTGTTCTATCCTTTCTCTAATAGTAATAGTAATAGTTAGGAACCTTCCATTGTTCTATCCTTTCACTAATAGTAATAGTAATAGTTAGGAACCTTGCATTGTTCTATTTTTTCACTAATAGTAATAGTAATAGTTAGGAACCTTGCATTGTTCTATCCTTTCTCTAATAGTAATAGTAATAGTTAGGAGCCTTCCATTGTTCTATCCTTTCTATAATAGTAATAGTAATAGTTAGGAACCTTCTATTGTTCTATCCTTTCACTAATAGTAATAGTAATAGTTAGGAACCTTCCATTGTTCTATCCTTTCACTAATAGTAATAGTAATAGTTAGGAACCTTCCATTGTTCTATCCTTTCACTAATAGTAATAGTAATAGTTAGGAACCTTCTATTGTTCTATCCTTTCACTAATAGTAATAGTAATAGTTAGGAACCTTCCATTGTTCTATCCTTTCACTAATAGTAATAGTAATAGTTAGGAACCTTGCATTGTTCTATCCTTTCATTAATAGTAATAGTAATAGTTAGGAACCTTCTATTGTTCTATCCTTTCTATAATAGTAATAGTAATAGTTAGGAACCTTCTATTGTTCTATCCTTTCTCTAATAGTAATAGTAATAGTTAGGAGCCTTCCATTGTTCTATCCTTTCACTAATAGTAATAGTAATAGTTAGGAGCCTTCCATTGTTCTATCCTTTCTATAATAGTAATAGTAATAGTTAGGAACCTTCTATTGTTCTATCCTTTCACTAATAGTAATAGTAATAGTTAGGAGCCTTCCATTGTTCTATCCTTTCACTAATAGTAATAGTAATAGTTAGGAACCTTCTATTGTTCTATCCTTTCACTAATAGTAATAGTAATAGTTAGGAACCTTCCATTGTTCTATCCTTTCACTAATAGTAATAGTAATAGTTAGGAGCCTTCTATTGTTCTATCCTTTCACTAATAGTAATAGTAATAGTTAGGAACCTTCTATTGTTCTATCCTTTCACTAATAGTAATAGTAATAGTTAGGAGCCTTCCATTGTTCTATCCTTTCACTAATAGTAATAGTAATAGTTAGGAACCTTCCATTGTTCTATCCTTTCACTAATAGTAATAGTAATAGTTAGGAACCTTCTATTGTTCTATCCTTTCTCTAATAGTAATAGTAATAGTTAGGAACCTTCCATTGTTCTATCCTTTCTATAATAGTAATAGTAATAGTTAGGAACCTTCTATTGTTCTATCCTTTCTCTAATAGTAATAGTAATAGTTAGGAACCTTCTATTGTTCTATCCTTTCACTAATAGTAATAGTAATAGTTAGGAGCCTTCCATTGTTCTATCCTTTCTCTAATAGTAATAGTAATAGTTAGGAACCTTCTATTGTTCTATCCTTTCACTAATAGTAATAGTAATAGTTAGGAGCCTTCTATTGTTCTATCCTTTCTCTAATAGTAATAGTAATAGTTAGGAACCTTCTATTGTTCTATCCTTTCTCTAATAGTAATAGTAATAGTTAGGAACCTTCCATTGTTCTATCCTTTCTCTAATAGTAATAGTAATAGTTAGGAACCTTCTATTGTTCTATCCTTTCACTAATAGTAATAGTAATAGTTAGGAGCCTTCCATTGTTCTATCCTTTCACTAATAGTAATAGTAATAGTTAGGAACCTTCCATTGTTCTATCCTTTCACTAATAGTAATAGTAATAGTTAGGAGCCTTCTATTGTTCTATCCTTTCATTAATAGTAATAGTAAT
>JAXIVD010007360.1:2500-12500 GCA_036785275.1 Cancer borealis
GTTCGCCCTGACACAGAATCCTTACCTATGGGAATTCCCGCGTCACCTTGATCAAATTCATCAGATTGTATCCATGATTTCATTACGTTGGAGAGAGAGAGAGAGAGAGAGAGAGAGAGAGAGAGAGAGAGAGAGAGAGAGAGAGAGAGAGAGAGAGAGAAGAGAATTGGTAAACTAATATATGACTGGGGAACGGAAAACTACAGAAAGGGATGGAAAGAAAAAGAAGTAAATGAGAATAAAAATAAAACAAGAGAGAATATGTAATGAAACCGAAAATTAAAGAAAAAGTAATTAGTTGAGGAATTTAGAAAAAAAGGGAAAGAAAAATAAGGAAAAACAAAAGAAAGTAGAGACAAAGAGGAAGATAAAATAAAAATAGGATCAAAAGAAGGAAGAAAGGAAATAAAATTAATAAAAGAGAGAAAATATAAAATACACTAAACTAATATTTACACTTTACAAACCAATACATACATCTCCCCTCACTGTGTCTCCCTTCCCCTCAGATGCCCCCCCCCCCAAAGTCACGTACTCAGGTATCTCATCCCTCACTACACCCTCATCCTCCCCCCACTAAGGATCGACGTTGTGATAGGAAGGGCGTGGAATAATGAATATCTTGGTGTGTGAGGTTATACATATATTATACATTCATATATTATTTTATCATTTTGTTATTTTTACTTTTATTTCTTATAGTGATGCATACATGAATATTTAGTCAATGACGCTTTACATCCTATTTGTGTTTTTGTTTTTTTAATATATATCTTGGTATTTTTCTTTAGTTTTTTCTATTTCTGATTCTCACCAAATTCATGTATTGACGATGTTTCTTTATTTCTTGATTTCTTTTCGTCTCTTATTTCCTCCCTCAATATTTATCTATCGAATCATCTTTTATTTTTTCATCTCCATAACTTTCTCTCTGTTGATTTTTATCCTTCCTGGTTTCTACTTCAATATCTTTTATTTTTACTTTCACTCAAAATCCACCTGCATCGAAAAAAAAAAAAAAAATCCTATTAAAAGTTTTCAATGAAGTTCCTCTATAGTAAACATCTCTTCTTCTTCTTCTCTCCTCCTCCTCCTCCTCCTCCTCCTCCTCCTCCTCCTCACCACACACTCCCAGTTGCTCTCCTTCCCTCCTGCTTCTCTTCTTCCTCTTCAATGTCTTTTTCCAATGCGATTTAGTTCCTTCCTAAAGTGCTCTGTCTTGAAGCGCTGTGTTGCCTCTAACGTATTGTCTTCCTTCTCCTCCACCTTCCCTTCTCCTCTCTACACCCTCCTCTCCCCCTCTCCTCCCTGTTGTTGAGGACGATTGTGAGAGGAAAGGGAATGGAGAGAAGGGGGAGAGGATGGTTGTGAAAAGGCGAGAGGGAAAGGGAAAGGAAGGGAAGGACTGTAGGAGGTAAGGAGGAGGAGAGAGGACAAGACAGAAGAGAGAACTGCAACGGGACAGTTTGGGAAGGACTGAGTACATGGGAAGGATGAAGGAGGATCTGAGAAAGGAGGAGGAGGAGGAGGAGGAGGAGAGGAGGAGGAGGAGGAGGAGGAGGAGGAGGAGGAGGAGGAGGAGGAGGAGGAGGAGGAGGAGGAGGAGAATCAGGACAACAAAGACGATGAATGAGGAATGAGACAACAACGAATAGACGGAGCAACAGAGAAGGATGACAAAGAGGGCGAAGAAGAGTGAGAAGCAGAAGGAGAATCAGCAGCGGGAGGAGGAGGAGGAGGAGGAGGAGGAGGAGGAGGGGAGGAGTGGAGGCTGACACAATATCGGGCTGGGGACAATAAGCCGCGTCAGCCTGTTGGATCACTAGCCCTGACAGCGCCACGTGGCAGACACTCGTAAAGCCGCAATAACACCGCCGCCACCACACATCTCCCACACTTTTACCGCCAATAAGTCCCTGGAGGAAAGTGCAGCGCGGGAACGTAGAACCAACCAGCTTCCTCCTCCTCTTCTTCCTCCTCCTCCTCTTCCTACCTACTTCGCCTCCCTCAGCATCCACCTCCTCCACTTCCTTCTCTTTTCCCAGCAACGAGAATGTTCTACCAGCCTCTTCCTCCTCCTCCACCTCCACATCCTCCTCTTCATCTCCTCCATACATAGTGATTATAATAGTGGAGGAAATAATAACGAGAGAGAGAGAGAGAGAGAGAGAGAGAGAGAGAGAGAGAGAGAGAGAGAGAGAGAGAGAGAGAGAGAGCAAGAGGGGGAGGTTGGGGTAGATAAGTATACACCAGACACCCCCCCTCCGGGACACCTTAGACAATACCCAATTATTCTAATTAATTACACTGTGGTTCAGGTGATTTGTGTGAGGGGGGGAAGCAGGTAATCCTCCTTCCCCCCCTTTACCTCCTCCTCCACCCCCTTCTTCTCCTCCTTATGCTCTTACACTTTATCCTCCTTTGCTACCACCACCCACTCCGTCTCCTTTACTTTCTCTTATACCTCTTGTTTCTCTTCCTTTCTTCCCTCCTTTACCTGCTCTTCCTCTTCCTCTTCCACTTCCACAACCACCATCACCCTCATCTCCTCCTCCTACTCCTCTAAATTATCCTACATTACCTCCTCCTCTCTTATGGCCACTCTTTGTCTTCCTCCTCTTCCTTTGCCTTCTCCTCCTCCTCCTCCTCTTCCCCTTCCTTCTTTACAATAACCACGTGTAAGTCGTAAAAAAACTATCAAATAATCCACAATTCTACACCTGCGACCACCACCACCACCACAAATTACACAAGAAACTGACATAACACCATCCTAACCAAACCTACATAGTCCCTCCCGCTCATCACCACCACCTCCATCACCATCAGTGCCACCACCACCACCACCACCACCACCACCACCACCACCACCACCACCACCACCACCATCACCACCACCACCACCATCACCACCACCGCCTCCACCTCCACCTGTGTCACTCAGGCTCAGGCACGCCACATACATCATGCTGGGCAGGGGCGTCGCGACACACACAGCCACGAACACACACATTATCAAACTTTCCTCGGGCACGACAAAGATGGATGAGGGAAGGAGAGGAGGGTATTAATGCAGACACATACACATTCACACACCTACATATACTTATACATACACAGACACACACACAGTCAACAACCAAAAAAGGTGAGGTTTTCCTTAGGGCAAAACTGAGGTGTTTCATCCCCACCACCACCACCACCACCACCACTACTACCACCACCACCACCACCACTACCACCCCCACCATCACCACCACCACCACCACCACCACTACCACCACCACCACTACACCTCCACTCTTTACCATTTCATCCACAAACACCAACACTCATAACTTCCACCATTTACCTCCACTAACCACCACCACAACTCATCACCGCCATCACAGCCCGACGTAAGTGGATGAACGGGCGGTGTGGTGTGGTGTGATGCTGTGTGGTGCGGTGTGGTGTGGGCGTGTGTGGCCCTGTTAGTCGGCTTCAGAAGGGATTAGTTGTATCCTCACTGGGCAATCCTATCATTAGTCTCCACTGGTAAACATCCCTATACTGTTCCTCTCAAAATAGAACGTTCCCTTTTAAACCCACAGGACAACATTCAGTTCCTATCCTTTAAGTGTAACAAAAGAGAGATAGACGCATTTAATTTTTTCTCCTTACTGAGTTCTACATACAGTTCTTCCTATCGATACTCTTACCAACACTCCCAGTAGCAACTTAAGAGTCCCCGCACGAGTCCCCAGCAGCACCGTGGCTCACTGTGATAGAAGTCCCAATTAATTCCTTCCCTATTGAGTCCTACATATAGTTAAACCTCCCCCTATCCCGGTGTAAAGTCCCCAGTAGGAGTCCCCAGTAACAGCTAGACTTACCGTAGCAGACTGGGTGATGGGGAGGCGGTCTGGCAGGATCATCTCGAAGTCGATGCACTGCTGGCCGGAGCCGAAGCTAAGCCAGCGAGGCGAGGAGAAGGTGGCCTTTTGGCACGCCGACTGCACCGTGCACCTGTGGGGGTAAAGAAATGGCTTGTTAGTACCGGTGTAGCGAGGGTACGGGAGTATAAGTACCTGTAGTGAGGTACGGAAACCTTGTCTAGTGCCTGTAGGGGGAAGGTAGTACATGTGGGGGGAAGTCTAAGTGAGTAAAGAGGGGACACCTTAAGCTTAATAGTCCTGTACCTGTATGTGAAAGGTAAGGGGTGTTTGTACCTGTATAATATCTATATGGGGAAGGGGTAGGGTGAGGGGTAACTGCTTAATCTCACATCACATGCTATCAATTTCCCGGATAGCGAAGGGCGGCAGTAAGGGCGGCATTGAGGGCGGCATTAATAATAGAGCAAGCCAACAGCAGCACGTGGAGGCAAACCATTACCTGCCCGACACACCACCGATGCCGCCGCTGACCGTGAAGGCTGCACCGTTTATCATTTTTAGTGTTATTGATCCTGGTATAGTGTGTGTGTGTGTGTGTGTGTGTGTGTGTGTGTGTGTGTGTGTGTGTGTGTGTGTGTGTGTGTGTGTGCTCTCTCTCTCTCTCTCTCTCTCTCTCTCTCTCTCTCTCTCTCTCTCTCTCTCTCTCTCTCTCTCTCTCTCTCCTCAGCAAACAAGCTAAATTATACTGTACACACACGCAAACAAACATATGAATAAACGTGAAGATTAATCATCATTCGCCTTAAAGGAAACTAAACAATGAAGGCGATGGCGAAATGGTTTCACCGTCGACATGGTGACTGGTGGACCCCGTTTGACTCCCACTCATATTCATTTTGTGATTACTTATTCGTCATAAATTTCCTTGAAGCGCTAATAATCATATATATAAAAAACAACAACTAGAAAACATGATCCTATTAAAGATAATACTTAAAAAAAATGTATTCGTTGGACTCAATTATTTTCTCATTTTTTGTTAGAAATTTTAAACAGTAGAAATAAAAATAAAGTAAAAAAATATCGAGGAGGCAATTAACTCACAATATTTTCTTTCTTCATATATTTTTCTACTGATCTAATCTTTCTTTTTAAATTATCTTCTTCCTTTCTCTTCCCTTTATCCACCCGAAAACTAAACACACAAACACGCTTAGCTAAAGATAAAAATAACGTTGATTATTCTTTCTCTTACGTTGTGTTCCTCAATATTTTTCAACACACACACACACACACACACACACACACACACACACACACCTTATCAGTACACACTCGTGGCTACATATGTCAACAGGTAAAACAACATTTATCGAAGTCAAAAATGTTTCCCCTTTTCACGCTCAGTTTGTGTTCCTGCGGCAAAGTTTCCCCTCCACACACACACACACACACACACACACACACACACACACACACACACACACACACACACACACACACATCCAAACACCGATGTAACAAACCACTACTAGGGTGAGAAAGTGGTCGTTAAAGTGAAGTGACTCATATTTCATACGAGTCGATTTTCTTTCAATCTTTCACACACACACACACACACACACACACACACACACACACACACACACACACACACACACACACACACACACACACACACACACACAGACACACACACACACACACACACACACGCAATATGTGGTGTTCTTGTAATGAGCTTCCATAACCACTAATACCACGATTCTCTCTAATGACCTTATCAACCGTAATTAAGGCCACAACCTCCCCTCTCTTCCCCTCTTTCCCCTTCCCTCTATCACTGCATTTCCTCTACCTTTCCCTCTTCTCTCTATTCCCCTTTTTTTCCCTCTCAAATTTCCCCTTACTTTTACCCCTCCATTCCATTCCCTCTCCCCTCTCTCATCCTCTCCCCTCACTTCCCCTCCTTTCCTCCTCCATTCCAGTGAACCAAGTAACAGATGGTGAGACAGATTGGGTACCTTAGTCTAACTCTCTCTCTCTCTCTCTCTCTCTCTCTCTCTCTCTCTCTCTCTCTCTCTCTCTCTCTCTCTCTCTCTCTCTCTCTCATTGCTCCTCCACATCTTTCTTAGCTCCTTCTTTATCTCCATCTATCTTTGCCTTCCTGGTTTCTCAATATAATCCTGTAGTTTTTTTTTTTGTTATTACATAGATAAATTCAATTCAGAAACCACTTATAATAATGACTAACTGCATTCTATCACCAAACTTCCTTCATAACACCCACAAGAAGAAGAAGAAGAAATAGAAGATGAATAAATAAATAAACAAAAAACGAGAATAATATAAAAAATCTCAAAATAACCACAAACTTACAAAGAAAAAACAAAAATAAAGGGATAACGAAGAGCAAGGAGAAACAGTACAAGGGTAAGAAGATTAAGGCCAAAACCACACTGCCACCTCCCACACTCCTTTACCTCTGTCTGTATTTATCAAAGTCTCAGTTTTTGTTAGGAGGAGACGGCGTAATCTCGCTCGCCTGCCCGTGAACATTACCAGCAAGAGCCTGAAGAACCGTGCCACTCAATTTTGGTGGAATTCCGAGCGTGTGTGAGCAGGTGTGTGAGTTTAATGGGACGCAAGGGAAGAGGTGAGTCTGGCGTGGGTGGAAGGGGAGGGAAGGTGTGTGTGTGTGTGTGTGTGTGTGTGTGTGTGTGTGTGTGTGTGTGTGTGTGTGTGTGTGTGTGTGTGTGTGTGTGTGTGTGTGTGTGTGTGTGTGTGTATATGTGTGTGTGTGTGTGAAGACGGTACCTCTCCACACTAAAGCATACACATATACATACATACATACATACATACATACATACATACATACATACACACAACCACGCGCGCACGCACACGGCAGAACGCATCTAACTTGACAAGTTAAGCTAATTAGTTAAAAGCTCAAACACGTTCTGGACAATAACACACACGGTAGAGATAACACATGAAAGAGCAGCCACACGCACACACACACACACACACACACACACACACACACACACACACACACACACACACACACACATTCACACGCACCAATCACCCTCCGCAAATTATTACACTCATGAGTCAATGACGGTGATTAGCGAAGCAAAATTGACTGCACGCACACACATACGCACACGCACTACACACACACTAAATAAAACACTAATTTTCTCACTGTATGATTAACAAAATACAAATACCACCACCATCACCACTATCTCCACCACCATCACTGCCAGCGGGAAACAACACATCACTTGCATATCACGCACCACCACCACCACCACCACTTTATCAAACGCAACACCCATCTTAAACACTTGTCTATATATAAAAAACAAAAAAACACTTCCCATATTCACTTGTTTTTGTTTTCTTCTATTCCTACACTTTCTTTACATCGTTTTATCTATATCACTTTAATTCGTTTTCTTCGATTCTAAAGTGTTATCATTCGTGTTGATTTATCTTTGGTCTTTTATTTTCTTATTTTATTTTTACTTCAACCGTATTTTGATCCCTTTCTTTTATTTTTCTTCGTCGTTTAATGTGTCTATAGTTTGCATTCTCCGTTATTTTGTTGGTATCATTGTAAGCCTGGAATGAACACCCTCACCGCCTCCTATCACCCTCACATCTCCTATCATCCTCACACCTCCTAGCACCCTCACACCTCCTATCACCCTCACACCTCCTAGCACCCTCACACCTCCTATCACCCTCAACGCCTCCTAATCCTATGTGTTTTTAGTCAATCCTCAACGCCTTCGTGTCTCCTTTTAATGGCCAGTGTATTTTGCGTTTCGATTTTCATAATCATGCAAGGTTTTCGCTTTTGGGATAATTATGCGTCTTTGCCGTTTCTTTATCCCCCTATTATCTTCATGACCAAATTTGCCCAATTTAATCAGCAGTTCACGAGATTGCGATAACATCAGGTGAAGAAAAAAAAAATATATACGTACGTGTGTTCGGAAGAGGCGGAGGAAGAGAGAGGCGGTAAAGGGAAAGAGGGAGAGGAAAGAGGGAAGGAAAGGGAAGGAAAAATACAAAGGAAGGAGCGAGAGGAAAGAGGGAAGGAAAGGTTTGAGGGGTAAAGGGAGAGAGGAATAAAAAAGAAGCAAGAGGAATGAACGAAATAAATGGTTGCTGGCTAAAGGGAAGGAGAAATAAAAAGAAAGTAGCGAGAAGAAAGAGGGAAGGAAAGGGATGATGGCTAATGGGAAAGTGAAATAAAAGAGGAAAGGAAAGTTTTGAGGGATAAAGGGAGGGAGAAATAAAAAGAAGAAGCAAGAAACAAGAGGGAAAGAAAAGGATGAGGGCTAAAGGGAAAACGAAATAAAAAAAGGGTAAGGTAAAGGAATAATAAGATAAACGGAGGGTATAGGATAAAGGGAGAGGATAGGGAAGCTCGTGAAGGGATGGTAGGGAAGCAAAGGGAGTAATGGAGTTGAGAGGACATTCCAAGGTGCTAAACAACTCCACCAGGATGGGCGTGGCGGGACACTGAACACCACATTCCTAAGGGCGTGAAGGAGGCTGAGGCTGTCTGTCTGTCCTCATCTCCACAACATCCTTCTTCCCTACTCCTCCACCTTATGAAATCTTTGCATCCACTATATGACTGTCTCTCCACCTCCCTCCACTAATGACTCCACTTCCTCCGCCTAATGACTAAGTGACAGTAATTATATAGCATTAATTTCCTGTCTCAATGTCCTAACGCCTCCCCTCTGTCCTTGGTGTTACGTCCTTCGAAGTCCTCCATTAAATATTGGGAGAAAACGTGTAGGTTCTAAATGCATATCCTTGTGAACGACATTATCTACACCACCACCACCACCACTTCACCACCACCACCACCACGTCGTTACCATCAAGCCGCCACCACCGCCGCCACCACTATAAGGACGTGGGGGCAGAGAGGCAGAGAGGCGGAGAGGCAGAGGAAAATAGCCAAGTTTGTGGGTAAACTAGAATCTCCTTCCAAACTCTGAGGAGGAAAAGTTTGGCCTCAGAGGAGAGATTCAGGATGTTTTGAATCTCATCTTGTGTAAGGACCTTTCTACCTCCCCTTCCTCCTCCTCCTCTTCCTCCTCCTCCTCCTCCTCTTTACCTCCCTCCTCATCACCATCATCATTCGCACGTCCACCAGCCAGACAGCCCCTCCACGTCCCTCCCTCGGCCTTGCTGCCTGCCTCATCTTCACACCCAATATGCAAGATTACACAAGCCACGTCATATCCTGCTGTAGATTAAGCTATGGATAGTAGAAGGAGGGAGGGAGGGAGAGAGGGAGGGAGGGAGGGAGGGAGGGAGGGAGGGAGGGAGGGAGGGAGGGAGGGAAGAATGAGGAAAAATGTCCCTCAGTTAATTTAAGAGAGAGGGAGAGAAAAAGAATAATGTGTATACCTTATGTTTGCGCTTTACCCTCTTTTTCCCCTCTCCTCAACACCCCCACCCCCCCAAATAAAAGCCAGTCTAGTCTCCCCCTGCGTAACTTGCATCGAAATTAATACCTCGTCCCCTCACACCCCCAGGCAAGCAGTGACGTCACGGGGGCGACAAGATGAGGGGAGAATCGGCCGAGGGGAACAACGAGGGAAAGATCTCCTCCCTTTTTTGAAACCAACTTAAAATCACTCCGAGCTCCTCCCACCTTCCCTCCCCTATTTTCCCCTCACCACCACCACCACCACCTCCTCCTCTTCCTCCTCCTCTTCCTCTTCCGGTACCTGAGAGGGTCGCACCAAATTGCCTTATGAGGACACGATTATATTTTCGAAGCGGGCGTTTGGGAGGGAAAGAGAGGGGAAGGATAGGGGAAGGAGAGGGGAGAGGGAGGGGAAGAGAAGGAGGAGAGAGAGATGCCGACCTCAGCCCTCTACAAATATGGCGATATGATACAAGATGGGGCGGTAGCAGTTCGGAGCAATATTCTATCTCCTTTCTTCTACTTCTTTACATGGTAGGAGATAAAGGAGGAAGAGGAGGAAGAGGAGGAAGAGGAAGAGGAGGAGGAAGAAAGGATGGGAAGATGGAGGATGGATAGGTGGAGGATAGAAGGATGTGGAGATATA
>JAXIVD010007360.1:17500-20369 GCA_036785275.1 Cancer borealis
TAAGGAGGAAGAGAAAGGAGTAAAAAGGTGTGGGAGGTTCAACGTGGGAGGGAGATGGGAAAGGAGGGAGGAGAGGTGGGTGGGAGAGGAAGAATTCAGGTGATGCTGGTGTGTGGCTGGCACCTGTTGCACATAGGAGGAGGAGGAGGAGGAGGAGGAGGAGGAGGAGGAGGAGGAGGAGGAGGGAGGAGGAGGAGGAGGAGGAGGAGGAGTCTAGTCAGTAGTGTTGGGTCAAGGCTCACTCCACCCCCACCTCCCCTCCACCCACTCATCCTTACCAAGACCCACCCTCAAATCTCACAATCACACCCAAACTGTTATAAATACCCCTCATAGCACACAAAGGGAAATTTCAACCTCACTATTTTCAACACCACTAGATACCCCTTCCCCTCTGAGACTCACAACACCTTCTACACCTTCCACCTCACAAACCCACAACCACACAACACCGCAACGAACCTCATTCACAGCCAAACACACACACCATTCCCTCATAAAGATATAAATTGGTGAACGTCTCAGCATGTTCCCCTTGAGGAAACAGAACTTGGTGTAGACTAAATAGAGGAGGTTCTGGACGGGTTCTAAAGAGGATGAGGAGGTGGTATTGGTGTTCTGGTGTGCTGTTCCCCCCCCTCTTCCCTCCCCTCCCCAGACTTTGACCCCAGCCTGAGCCGCGGGTTCTAGGGCGCCCACACAAGATATTCAATATAGAGAGAGTGTTTGGAGAGACAACAGAAGTGACTTGCAAGATGGTGGTCCCCGTGACAGTGGTGACGGGGAGCACCTGTGTGTGTGTGTGGGGGGGGTGGGGGAGAGAGAGAGAGAGAGAGAGAGAGATGAGAGAGAGAGAGAGAGAGAGAGAGAGAGAGAGAGAGAAGAGAGAGAGAGAGGAGAGAGAGAGAGAGAGAGAGAGGAGAGAGAGAGAGAGAGAGATAACTAGAGCGACAAAGAGGAAATAATGACAGGGCGAGGGAGGAGCGATGAAAGGAATGGAAAGTAAAACAAAGGAACAGAAGAGGAAGAACAAACAAGCACGAAGGAACGAAAATAAGGCACTTAATGGCAAGGGAAGAAGTGAAGGAGGGAAGGGAGGGGAGGGAAGGGAGAAGGGAAGGGAAGGGAAGGGAAGGAAGGGAAGGAGGGAGAGGAGAGGAAGAAGCTGGTGATGTACGGTCCTGTGGAAGGGGGAAGGAGGGAAGGAGTAATGGTGTGTGGGGGGGGGGAAAGGAGGGGAGAGGGAGTGGGGTTCAGGTAAAAATGACACTTACTGCCAGAAGATATAAAGGTCAGAGTATGGTAGTGAGTGGGGGTATAGGGGGGGATACTTGCAAGGTGGAGGAATGGGTGCAGGAGGAGGAGGAGGAAAGAGGGGAAGGAGGAAGGGAAAATAGAGGCCAACTTTACCGTTCTGAAAGTATGTATGTATGTATGTATGTATGTATGTATGTATGTATGTATGTGATATTATTATACATTTTGCTTTGTTCTTTTCTTCCTCATTTTTCTTCATTTCCTCATCATTCTCCTTATTTATTCCTATTTATGTCCATACTAACTTCATCACCCATCACCACAATCCTACAAGATGCTTCTATTAGTTGTCTGGCAAAAGTTCTAATGGTGAGTCTTAGTGATGGTGATGGTGATGGTGACTGTAGGAGGAATGAATGTTTGGTGTTGTTGTTGTTGTTGCTGTTGATGTTGTTGTTGTTGTTGTTGTTGTTGTTGTTATTGGTGGTGGTGGTGGTGGTAGTTAAGCTGTTGAGGATAAAATGCAAAATTGAACAAAGAATAATCAATAATAAGAAAACGAAGCTAAGAAAGAAAACACACAAACACACACACAACACACACACACACACAACACACACTTCGGGGGACAGTGTGAGTCATGATTCAAGTGATTAGAGAGTGAGTGCACTAAGAAGAGTCAAGAGACAGGAAGCAAGAAGAGGAGGAGGAGGAGGAGGAGGAGGAGTGAGGAGGAGGAGGAGGAGGAGGAGGAGGAGGAGGAGGAGGAGGAGGAGGAGGAGGAAACATAGAAACATAATTACTGAGTCATGGAAAAGGAGAGGAGGAGAAAGAATGATGAAGATAATGATGATGATGATGATGATGATGTTTGTGAAAAGAGAGATGAGAGAGAGAGAGAGAGAGAGAGAGAGAGAGAGAGAGAGAGAGAGAGAGAGAGAAGAGAGAGAGAGAGGAGAGAGAGAGAGGTCATAGAGGACAGCGACAGAAGGGGAGTGAAGAGGAAAGGAGTTGCGAAAGGGGGACAAGAGGAGGGTGAAGAGAAGAAGAGGAGGGAAGGAGGGAGGGAGCAGGAGGATGAAAGAGAACTGACACATAAGGGGCTTTGAGAGGACCAAGAGGAGGGAAAAGGAGGAAGGGGAGGAAATCTGGAGGAAAAGTAGAGAGAATCATAATGATTTTCCCTCCATCTCTTCATCTCTTTTTTTCTCATCATATATATATTTCTTCCCTTCACCATTTTTTCCTCCTCTTCATCTTTATCTCTTTCTTTCCCTCTCCCCCCTTCTTCAAACCATCGCTTCTTTCTCTTTATCATCATATATTTATCTCTCTTTCACCCCTTTCTTCTCTTCTTCCTTCCCCCTTTCCACCTCCCTTTAAGTCGACTTGTATCTAATTGCAGTGCCAGACTCCTACATTAAACGTTTGTGTGTCTGTTGGCCATCTGTAAACACACACACACACACACACACACACACACACACACACACACACACACACAACACACACACACCACACACAGACACACACACAGACACACACACACATGTGGTCGTAAATACGTCTAACATGTAACTTACGCTCTCCGACAGTCATAATTAAAACAAAC
>JAXIVD010007361.1:0-15000 GCA_036785275.1 Cancer borealis
TTCTCTCTCTCTCTCTCTCTCTCTCTCTCTCTCTCTCTCTCTCTCTCTCTCTCTCTCTCTCTCTGTCTCTCTCTCTCTCTTAGATAGATAGATAGATACACATATAGTTGGATACATAGTGTGTGTGTATGCGCGCGCAATCTTTCTCGCTCTCTCTCTCTTTAAATAGATAGATAGATAGATAGATACACAGATAGATAGATAAATAGTGTGGTGTGTGTGTGTGTGTGTGTGTGTGTGTGTGTGTGTGTGTGTGTGTGTGTGTGTGTGTGTGTGTGTGTGTGTGTGTGTTTCTCCCTCTATGTCTTCCCTATCCCTCCCACACCTTTTTCGTGTGCGAAAAAACAAAAACAAATTATAACAAAATAGTAAAAGAGAGAGAGAGAGAGAGAGAGAGAGAGAGAGAGAGAGAGAGAGAGAGAGAGAGAGAGAGAGAGAGAGAGAGAGAGAGAGAGAGAGAGAGAGAGAGAGAGAGAGAGAGGGAGAGAGAGAGAGAGAGAGAGAGAAGGAAGGGGGGGGCCAGGAAGAGAGAGATGGGGTGGGGGGTACAGGGAATCGCGGAGAGACTCGAAATGTTGTTACCTAATCCAACTTCACCATCTTATCATAAATTACTAAGGAAAACTTAGCCTACCATCGTCATTGTTATACGTTGATGCACATCATGAGCATAAATTGATTGTACTGTGAATGTATCTGTAATACGAAAATCTAAGTAAAAGAAAATACCGCATACAGATTTTTTCTAATTTAACTAATTAAACTCGCTGTAACTACCTTAGTTTTCCATCCTTTCTATTTTCAATCACTGATTCGAGTTTTGCAAGCCTTGCTGATTCCTACGGTATGTAACAAATAGCAATAGGGAAACAAATAGTTGGTAAAATAGGCCGATAAGGCAGAGATAGTTTGTGTGCTCTTGTGTATGCTGTTGTGCTCTCTCTCTCTCTCTCTCTCTCTCTCTCTCTCTCTCTCTCTCTCTCTCTCTCTCTCTCTCTCTCTCTCTCTCTCTCCTCTCTCTCTCTCTCTCTTACTAATTTGTTATAATTTGTGTTTTTTATCTCACACGAAAGGGGTGTGAGAGGGATAGGGAAGGCAGAAGGAGAGAAAAAAGGGGAATGGAGAGGGAGGGAATAAAGAGGGGGGAATGGACGAGAGGGGGAAGGAAGAGACAAAGAAAAAGGGAGAGAAAAATGGGATATTGGGTGGGAAAGAGGGTGGAGGGGGAGGCAGGCAGTGTGAGGCCGTGATGCCACACCCTGTCAAATAAGAACATAAGAACATAAGAAGACGAGGAACTGCAAGAGGCCGGCTGGCATACGCAAGGCGGCTCCCACCACACCCTCCCGATCGAGACCTACCACCTACCCCTTTCGTCCATGAATTTATCCAATCTCATCTTAAAGCAATTAATGGATTCCGATTCTACTACATGCCTACTTAGCTCATTCCACTCGTCAACCACTCTATTTGTAAACCAGTTTTTCCCTATCTCCTTCCTAAATCTGAATTTATCTAGTTTGTAACCATTCGTTCGTGTTCTATCCTTGTCACTAATTATAAGAATCTTACTCATATCCCCTTTGTTGATCCCCTTGACCCATTTAAAGACTTCTATCATATCTCCCCGTACTCTTCGTCTTTCTAGCGAATGTAAATTAATAAGGCGCTTCAATCTTTCTTCGTAAGAAAAGTTTCTCAACCCGTGAATCATCTTAGTCATCCTTCGCTGAATAGATTCCAATCTATTTATGTCCATTCTATGTACGGCGACCAGAACTGAACCGCGTAATCCAAATGTGGTCTTACTAGCGCTAAATACAGCCTTAAAACTACAGTTGCTGTTTTGTTGGTTACACTCCTGGCAATGAAACCTAATACCCTGTTAGGTCTATTCCTGGCGCTGATGCATTGTTCCCTGGGTCGGAGATCATGACTAACTAACACCCCTAGGTCTCTTTCTGAATCATGTTTGTCTATCTTTACACCATTTAGAGTATAACCATTTTCGCCGTTATTCCTACCTACATGAAGTCTGCTGCATTTACTAGTATTAAAGGTCATTTGCCATTTTTTCGCCCGCTCTTCCATCGTGTTTAAATCTTCTTGTAAAACCTCGATGTCTTGCTTCGAACCAGTCACTCTCCCTATCTTTGTGTCGTCTGCAAATTTACTAATGTCACTACTAACTCCATTATCTAGATTATTTATATAAATCAGAAAAAAAGTAATGGTCCCAGCACAGAGCCCTGAGGAAGAACTATGCTCCAGCTATGTCTAGAGCAATGACGAAAGTGTCCTTTCCTTGGTCTAGGGACTTGTGCCAGGTGGTGGAAAGCTGGAGTAACAGGTCTGCCGCTGACCTGTTCGTTCTGAAGCCAAATTGTTTGTTATTCAGCAGATGATGTGAAGCTAGAAAGGACGATATCTTGTCTGCAATGATGGCTTCAAGAATTTTACTAAGAACTGATAGAAGGGAAACGGGTCTATAGCTCTTGGTGTCAGTCCTTTTACCCTTTTTGTTTATTGGCACTACTCTAGCGCCCTTCCAGAGGGTGGGCCACACTCCAACAGTGATGCATTGCTGGAAGATGTAGGTAAGGGGTGTCGCCAGCTGAGAGGTACAACGTTTTATGATGTGAGGACTGATGTTGTCTGGTCCCAATGCCTTGTTTGTGTCAACTTGTGACAAACGTTGTTGTACTTCTTTAGTAGTGATGGTGAAGGTGGAAAGCTTTGCGTTGGTAAGGACTGGCACATGTGAAGTAGAGCGCTCAGGGTCAGGTACTGTCATCTTGTTAGAGAAGACAGACGCTAGTACCTCTGCCTTGTCCTTACTCTTGGTGGCTACTGTACCGTCTGACATGTGAAGTGGTGGTATGTCATCATCTGTTGTCAAACCTTGGTGCTGTTTAAGTGTAGTCCACCAAGTCTTGCCACCCACAGATCGGCCACTGAGCTTGGTCTTCAGGTCTTATTGCCAGCGTCTTTGAGCCCATTTTTGCACTTGTTTCATTTTTGTACAAGCGTGTTTGTAGCGCTCCTTGTTAGAGTGACGTGTTGTGGTGACGTGAGTATAATCGCCATGCACGACTCTTCTCATCAGCAGCCATTCTACACTGGTAACCAAACCAGGGCTGGTCAAGGGGCTTAACAGTGTAAGAATGGCATGGAACGTATTGTTCTTGGTGTTCGAGTATAGTACGTGTAAAAGTGTAAACTTGTTCATTGATGTCGTTGGCAAGGATACTGGTCCAGGGCGTTTGCTGCAGTGCGTCGCAGAGACCTTTCCAGTCTGTTTCGCTCCACAACCAGTTGGTGCGTGTCACTGGGGCATCTCTCTGAACTGCGACTTGGATCACACTCAAGACAGCCATATGATCCGCTGATCCTACGGTGT
Organism: Cancer borealis; assembly: GCA_036785275.1. Lineage (NCBI taxonomy): Eukaryota > Metazoa > Arthropoda > Malacostraca > Decapoda > Cancridae > Cancer > Cancer borealis. The sequence goes on from JAXIVD010007361.1 coordinate 3,401, forward strand.
TGAGTGGAGAACAGGTGATGACACTTTCCGGTAAGTCGCTGACAACAGGATCAAGAGATGACCCGGAAGTGTGAGTAGGAAAATCAACGTGATTAGAAAGACCATGCAGTGTGAGGAGTTCTTCAAAAGATCTTGCAACCAAGTGTTGGTTCATGTCACCAACGATGACGACGTGATCACAAGTGTGTTGCTGCAGCAGCTCGTCAAGGTGAGTTTGCAAGAACACAATGGGCTCACTACCCTGCCACTGCGGGCGGTAGTACACACACAGTAGAATTGCAGTCTGGTGTTGAGCCCATATCTTGAAGAACATCATTTCCAGATGACTTGGTATAAGGACGTCGAGTGGTTGGGCCGAAAGACTCTTGTGAAAGGAGACAGCGACACCACCAAAGGTCCCGCGTATCCTGTCACGTCGGTGCCATCTCGTGTATCCTTTCATCTGGCCAAAGTTGTCTGGGATCGAAGCATTCAGGAAGGTCTCCACTGTTGCAACGATGTCCGGGTTGTGAGGAATCACGAAACTGTTGACGAGATGACCAATGTTCGTCTGTAGTCCTCTGATGTTAGAAGAGATGATGGTGAGATGATCACGCGACTTACGGGTGGGCATGACTCCAGGCGGGATAACCGAAGTGAGGCTGCTGGTGAGTGAGTACGTGAGCAGGGTCAATGTGTAGCAGGTGTGGTACTTGTGGTGAGATATAACCTTGTCCTGGAGCCCAGTTGCCGGTAAGGGACTGAGTTAATGCAGGTCCAGAGGCAGGAGGAAGGAACCGACTAAGGGTTTGAGTAAGCAAGGCGTTGTTTTGTGCCTGCTCAGTTGATATCCTGCGGAAGAAATTTTCCTGTCTCTCTTGAGCAATGCGGGTGAAACACTCTTGGACAGAGTGTCCTGCTCGCAGACAGTGAGTGCACTTGTTCCTCCTCAGGCAGCTGTTTTCCGTGTGACAACTACGCCTGCAGTGATTGCAGTAACCTCAGTTTTGGTTCTTTGACGAGAGTCGGGATGGAACAGTGTTGCCTGAAGGAGGTTTATTAGTTTTCCTACTTTTTACGTGTTCTAAGTTGTTTTCACGCTTGGTCTTCGTATTATTTCGAGGTGCAGGTTCAGTAGGTTCAGTAGTTTCAGTAGTCGTGGCCACAGCCTTAGACGATGAAGCAGTGGTCGGAGATGTGGGCAACTGGCTGGGGTCGGGCGGGGAGGTAGTGGGGGTAGACACACACACTCTCTCTCTCTCTCTCTCTCTCTCTCTCTCTCTCTCTCTCTCTCTCTCTCTCTCTCTCTCTCTCTCTCTCTCTCTCTCTCTCTCTCTCTCTCTCTCTTTCTCTCTCTCTCTCTCTCTCTCTCTCTCTCTCTCTCTCTCTCTCTTTCTCTCTCTCTCTCTCTCTCTCTCTCTCTCTCTCTCTCTCTCTATATATATATATATATATATATATATATATATATATATATATATATATCTATATATATATATATATATATATATATATATATATATATATATATATATATATATATATATCATTCCTGTAGTCGTGCGAAGTAAATAGTTGCTACATATTCGTACAATTTTAAAAAATTGTGATCGTATTTTTTATTCTATAGTTTAGTATCGATTTCTTGATTTCTTGGTGGACTACCGCTGCCCCACTTTGGTGCACGACCATAGCAGTTCCTCCCCAGTAAACAGCTTAAGCATCACGGGCTCGGGCAGGCACTCGATCTGCCGACCAAGTGAATGCAAGGCCAGTGCGCTACTACTGTACTAGCCAATATGTAAAGCATCCAGTGCGATGCAGTGTGCATCGAGAACAAGGAATATGATCGAGGCAAATAGTTGTAACCTTCAAGAAAGAAATGAAAGGCATTTAAACTGCTGTGACGGAAGACTGACGAAGGGAGAGAGGACAGCGACGGAAGTAGGTAGTAGTTTGTAATAATAATAATGATGATATAATGATAGTAATGATGATAATGTTTATAAAGTCACCCAAAGACAGTAAATATTGTAGAAAACATATATAAAGGGTATATCAACGTCCATATATAATTATATGATTATATGAATTACTACTATGATTAATTAGGTTAAGTTGAGGAAGAATCGTACATGAGAACATAACGTACAAACGATCCCATGGGCTTATCTATGAATTTAGGCAAGTTAGTGACTAATCAGCTGAGAAAGCAAACGGAGGAGCACACTGCACAGCTGACACACTATTTTTGCCAAAATCCCGCGCGCTGTACTTACAAGGTTTGTTTTTCAATGTTGTGCATGTCTGATGTAATATTTTGCCACTCATTTATGGCTTCTGGTGCTCACGAATATCCCAGGAGTGCAATAATTAGGTATTGGATACCAAAATATGTGTATATGTGATGATATGATAAAGATTAAGTGAAATTCTGAACGAAACATGATAGTGCTTGTTTACATTTAAATGCTATGCTATGGACGTATCGTGATCCTGTTGACTTGACCTGAATAAATAACCTCCCACTTTGTATTTCAACATACCTACAATGTTTTATACATATCTATTTATGTTGCAAATCACTTTAAAATCATCATTGGGGTCTATATAATGGAATGTGGTGGCAAATTGCTTATTTATTTATTTGCCTATAATTTTTTTTTCTTCTGAGGGACCTATATGCCTGTACGAATCGTCCACACTTGTGGATGATTTGTACACTTTTTTTTTAACCTCATTTTCACCCATTAATATTATAATGCCAAAACTGTGCCTCACATACAATATAGCCAAATGATTACTTTTTATAGTAATCACTTCAAATTTGCGTAATTCACTAATGTTTTTTTACGATAAAAAAAAAAAGAGATTTAATCCGTCCCCAACTTACCCTAATATTCCAATTTCATTATAAGCTGCTGTTTTTTATACTTCCCATGTGAGTTTTTCTTGCCTAATCTTTATTGATGTTTCTTTACAAAGGCGTAAGCAAACATTCTTCCACTTCAGGTATAATATCCTTGCGTAGTGATACAGCAGAATTTGTGGTAAATAATCGTAAGACGACCCATTCGTTATCTCCTTACCTTCATAATGCACTGCAAATTCAATCTCAGAAGCTTGTTCAGATCACATCAAACAGTTATTTATGCCTTTGAATTACAGAAAAAATAAATTTTTTTATTGTTACGTTAGGTTTTGTTAAGTTTCGTTAGGTATAGTTAGGTTTGGTTGGATTAGTTTTGGTTAGGCTTATTTAACTGCAGCTCTGGGAAAGTTATGCTATCAAAGCTATTTCTTTTGTAAATTTTTACATATTCACCAGAACGGCGTGTGGCTGCGAAATAAAATGGTGTCTGCACAATCCTCTACTTTTAGTCATAGAAAAAAATTGATAGCTTCTAAACTAACAATCTAAATTATCCTTACCTTAACTTATATTGACAAATAATAGAACCTTGTTCAAACCAAACTAAACTTTACTTTTCGAAGAGAAGGGAAAAATTAGACATTCATATATTTTTTCTGTAATTCAGTGGCATAACTGTTTAAGGTGATCTGAACAAGTTTCTGAGGTAGATTTTGCAGTGCATAATATAAGTAAGGAGATATCTTACAAATATTTGTCGAATTCGTTTATAGTTCTGCGACAAGATTTTGTATTGTGTAGAATGTCTCCTTGTGTATCGTATAGGCACCAAGAAGGATTTTCACTGCGTTTTTCTGAACTACTGGTTTATTACAATACTGTGTTATTGGCTGACGGATAAACAACCATTCAGATGATGTGATCTTAAGGGACCGTCACACTAGCACTTTTACCAACAATTTTTTACTGTTTCCGTTGTTTTTTTCTCGTTCCGTCAACTTTTTCCGTCTGCATCAGTCAGATGAACATGATCGTCTTAATTTGGTAAGCTGTCGACAATTTTTTAGTCAAATCAGAATGCATAGTGGATGAAATTAAACTACCTATTCAAAGTAAATGGCTAGCTTGTATTTAGAAAAAATATTAAAATTTATAAAATGATAACAAATAATAAATTCAATAATTGCACATGAGGTGACATTTAATTTGTAGTTTCATAATAAACAACAGTGTCTCGCATGACTAGACCGTATAGTCGGAAGACTTAAATTGCATTTTTCAAGCAACTATTCGGTTTATATACACCATGGACGCAAAAATTCACCCTAGGTGGACAAAACTTAAAAGAATTTCTAACTGAGAAGATAAGAAGCCACCACTATCTCTGATATCCCAGCAATGAAATGTACATGAAGAAAGTTGTGAACGCATCCATGCACGTTTCTTAGCAAATTTGGCTCGTCTTCGATGGACAAAACTCAAAAAATGAAATGCAGAGAAACTAATGCTTGCCTGGGTGTTGGAGTCATGTTTGTTTACTGAGGACGAAAACAGTGTAGACGAAAAGCTGTGTGTATGACATATTGGCGATATAATGGCTGCTTGTGTGTGACGGCACGCGCTCCAGAAATTGTCAATATAACGACTGCTTGTGTGTGACGGCGTGCACTCCAGAAATTGTCGGTCTAACGGTCGCTTGTGTGTGATGGCACGCGCTCCAAAAATTGTCGGTATAATGGCTGCTTGTGTGTGCTGGTGCGCGCTCCAGAAATTGTCCGTATAATGGCTGCTTGTGTGTGCTGGTGCGCGCTCCAGAAATTGTCGGTATAATGGCTGCTCGTGTATGATGGCACGCGCTCCAGAAATTGTCGGTAAAACGGCTGCTTGTGTGTGCTGGTGCGCGCTCCAGAAATTGTCGGTATAACAGCTGCTTGTGTGTGATGGCATGCGCTCCAGAAATTGTCAATATAATGGCTGCTTGTGTTTGACGGCGCGCTCCAGAAGTTGTCGGTATAACGACTGCTTGTGTGTGACGGGGTGCCCTTCAGATATTGTCGATATAATGGCTGCTTGTGTGTGATGGCGCGCGCTCCAGAAATTGTCGATATAACGGCTGCTTGTGTGTGCTGGTGTGCGCTCCAGAAATTGTCAATATAACGACTGTTTGTGTGTGATGGTACGCGCTCCAGAAATTGTCAATATAAGGACTGCTTGTGTGTGATGGTGCGCGCTCCAGAAATTGTTGATATAACGCCTGCTTGTGTGTGACGGCGCGTGCTCCAGATATTGCCGATTTTCACAAAGTTTACGGAAAAAGGTGCTAGTGTGATGGTACCTTTAGGGAGGATGAATAGTTTTTAACTCCATATTCCCTGCTATTAGATTGTTCCTTCGACGGAAATCGCATGTGAAGTCAGTAACCAGTTGATTTGCTTATACGAATGTTATCACTAAAATTATTGGTTGTTGCTGACAAACAATCTGAATTCGCCAGCCCCCAAGCCATCATCACCTACAAACCACCTGAATCAAAGATAAGTATGTAAATTTAAATTTCTAGGAAAGGAATTAGATGTCCACTTCACTAATTCCCGACAGATATAGGATCCTAATAGCATATACCTAGTTGTTTCGTGTTCTCAATTATTTTTTTAACAGGTGGAAACCTTACACCAGCTATTAACAAGTAAGTGGTGTTGATTGATCATAAGGCTGAGGTGCACACATTATCCGGACTTTAATATTTATAAGTATAATTCTAAATTTGTTCAATGTGGATCTAGTTACCACCAACGTTATACATTCTTGTCTCTTGAGGCACTCCAAATGTGATGAACTGAAAGCTGTTGTCAGTCCTCCGAAAGTTTATGTAGCTTGTCAGGAAACACTTACGCTCAATGACGATACATTGCCAAGACGCCTGCAAATATCAGGGTGATGATAATGGTGGTGTGATCTATATAAGTTAAAAGCTCTGATGAAGCTTTTTACAATAACAACGACTTAATCTTTCGCTGCTCTAGATTTATATGCAGAAAATCAAGTAAATCTGTGAGTGCTTGCTGAGGTTTTCATGTTACCTTACTATAATAGCTTCAGGTTCACAATAATGGGAAGATGAGAGTATGTTCACTCGGCCAAGAAACTTTAGCTAAGGAGGCTGGGCAGCGTAGTGACGTAAGGGTGAAGGTATATGAGGAAAAACATCATTAATGACCTTGAGTTTAAGAAGCTGAGTAATGGATGGAGGTGATAAGTAGGCAGAAAGGAGAGTGACATAATTGTGGCAGCTGTTTATACTTGTGTAGAAGCAGAGTGGGTGGTTACCTTGTTTACCTTGGACAGGAGACTCGCGGTTCAGTAACCTGACTGGTGTGTTGATGCACCACAACCCACACTCTGCTATGACTCTTGGTTTGTTTTATGCCTAAGTTTCGTGGCACAAATTGATCTATCGCTTTCTTAATATGTTATATTTTGTAAGTACCATTTTGAGTGTTGGTTGATAGAATCACTTGTTATCGCTGCTATACGAGGTGTCTAATAAGGTCTGTCATCCCTGATGAGTCTCCTGGATAACTTTTAAGCATCTTGACGGGAAGATATTGTCGGCTACTGATGAAGGTCGAAAGACCCAAAATCGCGACCTAGCGCAAAAATGACCAACTACGGCGAAGTCATAAATCTTATTACTAAAGAGAATAAGACACTCTTAAGGTGTAGAGAAAATACCTCTAAGAAGATAATAAATGCTGAATTATCCATCAACTTTAACGAAACATATCTAAGAGAGAGACTCTTGCCCATCTATACCCTTAATATACATATATATATATATATATATATATATATATATATATATATATATATATATATATATATATATATATATATATTTATATATATATATATTTTTATTTTATATATTTTTTTTTTTTACATTAAAAGGGTACTGGCTAAGGGAAAAAAATTAAGTATATTAAAAAATCCCGCTCGTCGCCAGGACCCTGTAAAGAAGATAGTAGGAGAAATAAAAAATGGGGGGGCAGTTTAATTTAGTATGAGAGGTGTCTTGACACTCCTCTTTTGATAAAGTTTAAGTCATAGGCAGGTGGAAAAACAGACAAAGGAAGAGAGTTCCAGAGTTTACCAGTGTAAGGGATGAAAGAGTGAATATAATGGTTAACTCTTGCATTAGGTAGATGGACAGAATAAGGATGAGAAGAAGTAGAAAGTCTTGTGCAGCGAGGCCGCGGGAGGAGGGGAGGCATGCAGTTAGCAAGTTCAGAAGAGCAGTCAGCATGAAAATAGCGGTAGAAGATAGATAAAGATGCAACATTTCGGCGGTGACTTAACGAGTCAAGACAGTCAGTTAGAGGAAGAGGCGAAAAGCTTTGGATTCCACCTTATTTAAAAGAGCTGTGTGAGTTGAGCCCCCCCAGACATGAGAGCCATACTCCATACATGGACGGATAAGGTCCCTGTACAGAGCAAGCAGCTGAGAGGGAGAGAAAAATGGACGCAGACGCCATAGGACACTTAACTTCTTGGAAGCGGATTTAGCGCGAGTAGAGATATAAAATTGCCAGTTTAGATTTTTAGTAAAGGATAGATCGAGTGTGTTTAATGTGGAGGATAGGGGAAGTTGAGTGTCGTTGAAGAAGAGGGGATAGTTATCTGGAAGGCTATGTCGAGTAGATAACTGTAGAAATAGAGTTTTTTAGGCATTGAACAAAACAAGGTTTGCTCTACTCCAATCAGAAATTTGTGAAAGATCAGAAGTTAAGCGTCCTATAGCATCTCGCCTTGAGTCATTTAATTCTTGTTGGGTTCGGCGTCGGTTGTACGACGTTGAAAAATGCAAGGTGGTGTCATCAGCATAGGAATGGATAGGGCATTGAGTCAGATTTAGGAGATCATTGACGAATAATAGAAAAAGAGTGGGTGATAGGACAGAACCCTGAGGAACACCACTGTTGATAGTTTTAGGAGAAGAACAGTGACCGTCCACTACAGCAGCAATAGACCGGTCGGAAAGGAAACTGGAGATGAAGGTACAGAGAGAAGGATAGAATCCGTAAGAGGGTAGTTTAGAAATTAAAGATTTATGCCAGACTCTATCGAAGGCTTTCGATATGTCAAGGCCGAGAGCTAAAGTTTCACCGAAGTCCCTAAAAGAGGATGACCAAAATTAAGTTAGGAAAGCAAGAAGATCACCAGTATATCGGCCTTTACGGAAACTATACTGACAATCAGAGAGAAGGTTGTGAGCTGATAGATGCCTCATTATCTTCTTGTTAAGGACAGACACAAAGGCTTTAAACAGGCAGGAAATCTAAGCTATAGGGCGGTAGTTAGAAGGATTGGAACGGTCACCTTTTATAGAGACAGGTTGAATGTGAGCAAACTTCCAGCAAGAAGGATAGACAGAAGTAGAAAGACAAAGACGAAAGAGCTTGACCAGGCAGTGAGCGAATTTGAAAGCACAGTTTTTGAGAACAATAGGAGGGACTCCATCCGGACCGTAAGCCTATCGAGGATCAAGACCAGAGAGGGCATGGAAAACGTCATGATAAAGAATTTTAATTTTAGGGATGAAGTAGTCAGAGGGTTGAGGAGTACAAAGGAGTACAAAGGAAGAACAGACAGCAACAGTCCTACTGGACCTAACGAGGCTGTCTGTTTAGCTACACTACTACTACTACTATAATATCTACGTGATAGAGACAAAAGGACAGCAAAGTGGAAGGCTCCTCCCCACCCACCCCTCCCTCCAGCCGAAGCTGGCCGGAAGAGGAAGTGATACCATGTAGCATGAAAAAACTAACATGGAATTTGTATAGGAAAGAAATAAAAAACAAGGAGTAATCTATGCTAAAAAAAAAAAAAAAAAAAAAAAAAAAATTTACGCAGTAGTGAAATATTCGACTTGGTGAACAGATGCTAAGTGCTTATCGAGTTTTTTCTTAAATGACTCAATTGTAGTACTGTTGACAATTTGTGCTGGGAGAGAATTCCAAACATTTACGATTCTATTGAAGAAAAAGTGCTTCGCTTCATTTGATCTAAAGCGCTTACCAATGATCTTGAAGCCATTGTTACGGGTGCAGCTTGTGAGATCGGTAGTTACATAATCGTTTATGTTTATATTATCAAAACCATGGAAAATTTAAAAAACCTCAATTAGATCCCCTCGTAGCCTACGTTTGGATAAATTGAATAAGTTCAGCTCCTTTAGACGTTCTTCGTAAGACTTGTTTCGCAGTCTTGGGATCATTTTAGTAATTCTTCTTTGTATTCTCTCCAGCTTATTAATATCTTTTTTTTTTTTTTATAGTATGGTGACCAAAATTGAATGCAATATTCTAGATGAGGGCGTACGAGTGCATTATATAATGTAAGGATAACTTTTTCAGATTTATAATCAAAAGTTCTACCGATGAAACCGACCAATTTGTTAGCTTTTTTTACAACGTCTAAACAATGTTTATCTGGTTTGAGGTCGTTACTAATAGTTATCCCTAAGTCTTTTTCATGGTTAACCTTGGAAAATTCAGAGTCATTCATTGTATATTTATTGAATTGATTATTGCTACCGATATGCAAAACTTTACATTTATCGACATTAAATTTCATTTGCCATTTCTTTCACCAATTGACTAACATGTTGAGGTTTGATTGAAATTGTAGTTTATCGGCGGTTGTAGTTACTTTACTCGTGATTTTCGTATCGTCGGCAAATTTTGATATTTTACAAGTGAGGCCTTCATCAATATCATTTACGTAAATTAGAAAAAGAATGGGACCAAGTACTGAGCCCTGTGGCACCCCGCTTTTAACGTCTCGCCAGTTAGATGATTTACCGTTTATGACAACGCGTTGTCTTATTTCGGAAAGCCAGTCTTCAACCCACTTAAGAATATTTCCAGATATGCCGTGTGATTCTAATTTTTTTAATAACCGTTTGTGGGGAACTTTGTCAAACGCTTTTTGAAAGTCGAGATAAATTATATCGACCGCTTTTGTCTCGTCATAAATGTTGAATACATCGTTATAAAAGTCAAGGAGATTCGTTAAGCAAGATCGTTTGTTTCGGAAACCATGTTGAGAATTATTAATCATGCTATTTTCTTCAAGAAAAGTCACTAGTTTATCGCGTATTATGGTTTCCATTAATTTACCAACTACGGATGTGAGGCTGATTGGTCTGTAGTTAATCGGTAGTGTTTTATCTCCTTTCTTTTGTATAGGGGTAACATTTGCTAATTTCCAAATGTCGGGAACTTTTCCAGAATTTAAAGATTTATTAAATAGTATTGCAAGAGGTTTGCTGATTTGAAATGTTGCCTCATTTAAGACTCTCGGTGCAATACAATCAGGACCAGGAGTTTTATTTACTTTAATTTTATCAAGTGCCTTAGTTATTATATCCTCAGTAAAGTGACAATCGCTTAAAATAATTAAGTTAGGTTTAGCTGAGGTTACTTCCTGGATTTCATCGGTGTCTTCAACAGTAAAAACGGATGCAAAATAATCATTTAGTACTTCGGCCATTTCTGATTCTGTATTTATTTCCTTACCGTTTTCTAGGTGGAGTGGGCCAATATTAGTTGTGATAACTTTTTTTTATTACGTACGTAGGTGTAAAATTCCTTGGGGTTGGATTTAGTTTTATTCGCAATATATATTTCGAAATCTTTTTTACTTCGTCTAATCATCTTTTTTGTTTCGCGTCTTAGTCTTTCGTATTCTATTTTATCGTTTTCGTTTTGTGATAGTAAATATTTATCATGTGCCCGCTTTTTAAGTAATAATCCTGCCTCAATCTGGCTATTCCACCATTTAGGTTTATTAATATTTTTATTTTTACGTGGACGTCTCTTACAAACGGGAATGCATACTTTAACGGCTTCATTTAAGATGTTATAAAACTTTTCCCATGATCTATTTACATTGGTTTCGTTGTCTACTATGCTCCAATCAGTATCTGCTGAAAGCTTTCTCAGTTTTTCAAAGTTACCTTTGCGATACATGAAGATAAGTTCTTCGCTTACGTTATCTTTGTAAACTTCGAGATTTATGTTAAAAGAGACAATTTTATGGTCGCTGGTACTGAATTCAGGGCCCGTATTAACGTTACTTACTAGACCGTCGTTTGTTGAAAATACAAGATCTAGTATATTATCACCTCTCGTGGGTTTGCTTACATGCTGACTTAAGCCACTCTCTAATAAATTATTATATAAGTCGTGACCCATATGCGATTTAAGAGAATTTCCCCATGAAGTTACAGGAAGATTAAAGTCTCCAAAGATTACGCTTTCAAATGAATTACTTACTTCGATTATCTGGTCGAATAATTTTTTATCGCTATTATTATTGTGTGCTGGTGGTCTATAAATGAGTCCAATAATAATTTTCTTAGAACGTGTTTTCAGTTGTAAAAATATAACATCTACGTTATCTATTTTTTTCAGTTTGCAAGACTGTAGGGTTAAGACTGGCTTTCACGTAAAATAGAACGCCCCCACCTTTTTTATTTTGTCGTTCGCAACTGAATATTGAATAGCTTGGCAAATTATATTCGGCTAAAAAGTCTCTATTTTCTGTGTTAATCCAAGATTCCGATACTGCAATAATGTGAAAATCTTCAGATGCTGCAAGTGCTTCTAAATCTGAGAATTTATTTCTGAGGCTGCGCGCGTTAAACATGCAAATTTTTAGGCAATTGTTTACGTTAGTTTTTCTA